>VYZS01064190.1:0-23052 GCA_013400695.1 Neodrepanis coruscans
TGTGCTGCTTCTCCTCCCTCCGCAGCATCCTTCCCCGAGGTGAATCGCCTCCCGGGCGGCCAGCGCAGCCCTCGTACCCACGGGACGCAGCCGGCGGGATCTGTATCTCCCCCTCGGGCACGGGGCTCCTTGGGCTGCGGCACAGGGATCCCTCCCAGGACTGAGAGCGCTGCCAGCAGCAGGAATCATCGTCCCCATACCCCCTCCTGCTCCTGTCCCCGCTGACAGCAGTCTGGCAGGCTCCGTGCCCTGAGTTCCTCGGGCAGGAGGAGGGACACGCAGCCCCAAAGCCTGCCCAAACCTCACTGACATGGTCTCCACGCCTCACAACCCTCCACTCTCACATCCCTCGCCTCATAGGCAGGGGCAACTGCACTACAGAAACACAGCCTGATGCTAAAATCCTCCTGGTAAGAGCTCCTGATATTTTCAGTGGCTGCAGAGCACATCAGCAGCAGTATTTTACCCAAGGGAGAACACAGGATAGCATTCAGTGTGCAGCCTGTGCTGGTCAGCCCCGCTCCCTCCAGACCCTCTGTATCCCCTGGATACCCAATGACGAGGGGTGCAGGAATCCCTGGCTGTGTGTCGGGGCAGACTCAGAAGAGAGGAACAGACTGCATTTCTACTTGAGCAGCTTGCTGAGGGGCACAGCACAAGCCTCTGGCAGGGAATTCAGCCACCTCGAGCAGACATGAGACCAGACTGGGCAGCCCTGCCTTGGTTTATACTGGAGTCACCATGCAGGAGGCCTCTCCTCCGCTGCATTTCTGAAATCTCACATGATGTCAGCTTGTTTCCCTGCTTGCAGGCTTTAAAAATAAACCCATCTCTGAGAAGTCATCCATGCTCAGTCAGTACTTTAATTGTCTTGGACTCTGCCCCCTTGTGTACCTCCTCAGAGCTGTAAAATAAGTAACATTGGCGTTTCCCCCTCAGATCAGAAGGATCTTCTTTTGTTCTTCTCTCAGGGATGATTGCCTTTCCTGTGAGAGGCAGATCATTTTGCCACAAAGTCCATCAGCAAACAAGGTCAAAATTCAAAGCCCGCCAGGATCTACCTATCCTGATCTTTTCTATGAGCACAATGACCCAGACAAGGGTGGTGTGAAGTCACTTCAACCCACTGAGGACGTCCCAATCTGTGAGAGCTCACAGCCTCACCTGGAGACAAGGATCAGGCAGAAAATGAGCCACAATCTAGGACAGTCCAAATCTATTCAACAGAATCACCTTGAAAATATGATGGAAAACCATCTTTTGCATCATCAGTGACCAAAAACATAATTGAGGGATAAAGACACTCAGCAGCAACAGCTGTACATGTGTGTGCACAGCCGTGGCCATTGCTTTCCTTGTCCCAGCTGCATTCCTCCTGTGGAAAGCTGCTGGATGCAGCTGCATTTGCAGTGGTCACTTCATGGGCATTCCATGACCAACGGTGCAGGGTGGGGCACAGCCTGTGGTTCCCAATCACAGGAAGCTACTTCAAGACCCAAAGGGGAGGCTCCCTCAGTTTTTAAAAACTTCCATGACAGCACATCCCCCTGGCCCTGGTAGCACAGAGGGCTTTCCAGCACAGAAACTCCTTGATATGGGTGCTGTCAGAGTCCCCATTCCAAGCCAGATTCCTTTCAAAGACAAATCCAGCTCACCCTCCCTCTTGCTTGGCTCTCCCTGGGCTCTGCAGCAGAGCAGCACTGGGACAGCCCTGCATCACTGCCCAATGGGGATCAGAAACTGCAAAAGAGGCTTTGTAAACTACACAAACATCAGCCAAGGAGCCGATTTCTTCCTTCTCCTTTGTACTCCTGGTGCAATCTGGCAGGGAGTGGTACGTGCATTGATTGAGGGCTGCAGCTGGTGCTGGGAGAACTCGATCTCCTGCTGAACCACCTGCAGCTCCGGGGCAGGAACTGAACAGAGCACAGAAATGTTCTGTGGCAAGAAATCCTAATCTATTCACTGGGGGAGAACAGCAGTGAGCAACTGGAAAAATCGAAATTTTCTTGTAAAACTGAGCTAAACCTCACCTCCCACATGCCACTGGATAACTCAAGGGACCAGGACCTGTTTCAGGCATCCTGGAAGTGTGAACCCCCCTGGCAAGACAACTGATGACTGGGACAACCTCAGCCTTGGGAGCCTTGATTTTCTTTGCAAGAGTGTCCAGCCCCTGAAAGCAGAGAACTCCTTGGTGCCTCAGATCCTAGGTGACAGTCCACAGGTATTCCCAATTCTATGGTAGAAAAACCAGCCCCACATCCTGTAAGCTGGAAGTCCTCCTCACTCCTCACAAGACTTTGAATGTCATTGCTCTCACAGCTGGGGTCAAAGAATCAATATTCCCTATTTTTGTCCTAGAACATATTATTCTTTCCCAGCAAGTAGGCTTCAGTTTACAGACACCCAGAGACCCATCCAGGTCAATGAGGAAGCTCCTTTGTGCAGCAACAGGAGAAAACATCAAAGCCCACCATCCCAGACCAGCAGCTCTGTGGAGAACCTTTCCAGGGAGCTCAACAGCAAACACAAGAATTATTGTGTCATGCCAGAGGGAATTGCCAATGAAAGTAACCAAGAAAAAGACTGCAAACAAGGCAGTCCCTTATGGCCATGGGAAGGAGGTGAAGGATAGAGCCTTTGGGAAGAGGACTAAGCACATGGGACAGCACATGGAAAACAGTGAGTGCCTAGACTGCATCCTAAAGTGCATCCTTAGAGTCTAATTAACCTAAAGAAGTAAGATCTTGTATTACTTATAATAAAATTGATTGACCCAATAGATACAATGTTAATAATATTTTTCCCTTCCCATAAAAAATAACCCTTCAGGAACCTAAATATTATCTGTTGTTTCAGGTCAAAGCAGAAAGGACCAACAGTTCAGACACTAATGAAGGGTTGTCCTTAGAGCTGCTCCTTAGCCTGTATTAAATAAAAAATTACACTTATTTACTACATGAACTCTTCTGCACATGCTTTTCAGATATTCTGCAACTGCAGAAGGGCCCCACTGCCCTGTACCAGACCATGTATAAATGTGTGTGAAGTGCAAGGTCTTGTTGAAAGGGCTGTGCCAAGGATCTGTATTAGTAACTCACCCACAGAAACCAAATGTGCAAAACAGTGAGAGAGAGGAATTGGGATGCTTCCAGAAGAGTCCACCTGGCTAATCCCAGGGGAATGTGGAGGTGCCACATGGAGAAGGGAGCAGACAGATAAGCCACAGGGTGAGCTCTCAGCAAGCCAACCCCTCCATGGTAGCTAAGCACACACTGGACATTGAGTAGCTCACATTGCTTTGATTGAGGAGAGGGATGTATGAATTACTTGACACTCATCAGTGGGCAGAAATATGCAGATGAGCAATTACTAGATCACCTACTGCTCAGTGATCAGCAGTGTATCATCTCTTGGGACATACATTCATCCAGAGACACACCAGTTCCTGCAAGATGGAAAGACTATCACAGGACAGTCTGCATCACCAGTGCCAGGGGGGATACTCTGAGGTCCTGATTTCAGTTCCCAAGTACGTGGGAGCGGGAGGAATGGCCTGTTAGGGGTACAGGAAAAAATTAAGTCCTGCTTTGTACTGGGGTAACAGAAGAAATTTGGACCAGAATATGGTGCTGGAAGTCATATGTGACTCCATTAGGGCAATGTGACTGGCTCTGTCTTCACCAAGAAGAAATGGTCTGATGTGGCTCACAGCCATCTTTCCACAGTGAAGGTAAGCTCACCTCCTTGAAGATTTTATTCCCATTTTCCCGTTTTGCCTCTTTCTTTTGGAAAGAAGAGTAGTAGAAGAGAAAAGGGAAGATCCTTCATATAAATTCTTTTTTTTGGGTTGTTTTTGTTCTGACTACACACAAAAGAATTGACTGCTGGGAGGGAGTAAAAAGAAGAGTTGGAGGTTGCCTTTAATGTTTCTTGAGAAGAACAGTGGTGAAGATTTTCCTGCAGATATTGGGGTGTGAGCTCAGACTCTGTTTCAGCCCTGTTACCAAACTGTCAGGCTGGGAAGACGAGGAAGGGATACTGGCTGCTGACTGTGGGAGCTGGCCTTTCTCACTTAGAAGGAGATATCCCTCAGTGATAACATGCAACACAGACCCCACAGCTCACCTAGTCTGCTGTCCAGGTGTCCCCAGTGAATTGCTTGAGATCTGAAAAAAAGAGGAGCAGCAAAATGTAGGAGCAGATCACCAATGGAAGAGGAAAGACAACATCCAGGTCTCTTCTTAGTAATTGTAGTGCAGATTGGGATTTTGTCTTGGAGAAGCTGAACCAGACCAAGAAGGGAGAACATTTCCACTTGTCCAATAGGAATTAAAATTTTGCTGTAATGAGAAAAATTCTTCCATGAACTAAGTGCATTAGCAGGGCATGGGCAGATGCCCCTGGACAGAGAGGACATCACACCTTCAGCACTCTGTGTAACAGACCTCTGCTTCTTGAAAGTGCTTTGCAGATGTGGGAAATACAGATTGTGTTCAACTGGATGATATCCCATGGTATGTCCATGGACTCTGTGGAGGGAAAGGCTACAGCCACAGTGCAAGATGGAGAGCAGTTCTCATCACTACTGGCAGAAAACATATCTTTGCTTCCTGCATGCTCCCAGCTCTCTGCTCCAACTGCTCCTTGTCTTACTCTTCATTTCCCATGCTTATGTCCTTGCAGCAGGAACCAAACTCTGGGCAGTTCAGAGTAGTTCAGGTTCTAAAAGAGGACAAGAAGGAGCTGGAAAGAGGATAGGATGTGGGGAAACATCAGAAATGATCACTGCACTGCTGTGGGGCATCAGAACACTCCAGGAAGTCCCAAAGATGAAATTATCTTTTAATGACGGCAGTGGGCTGAGATGTGGACACGTATCATGGTTACAAGACAACCCATGCAGAGACCCCTGGACACAAGTACTTGGGGACTGCAAGTCCTCCCTAAAGCAGAACAACAAGCTTACAGCCAGCCAGCTACTGAGCTCAAGCAACTTCTCTTTGTAAACTCCTTTGCCATGGTAGAAAGAGACCCAGAAAAGAGACCTCAATGCTTTGAAGTGAGCACTGAAATTATTGCCAAGGACTCATGGCAAAAGATCGTGGGAAAAGACTTTCTATTGATTTTTTTTTTTAATTAGTTACTTAAAGCTTCCTCATCTTGGCCAAGGAAATGTAACCATTCACTATTGCCTGCTGTTCAGAATAGTTCCTGCATCCATTCATCATGTACTAGGAGATGTAAGCTACTTGTTCTAGGGTTGTAACTCCATTGGGAAAGTTTTCAGTTAAGGCTCAGGCAGCTCTTCAGTTCTGGTTAGATTATATATATCTTTTTAAATCCTCTAAAATATCTACATTTTGGATCTCAATCCCTTTTGAACAGTTGGGGCACTGCAGTTGCCAACCAGGGGCCAGCACCAGATGCTGAGAAGCAGAGGTGAGAGGCTGAAAGAGCTGTGGGACAGATGTCCCCCCACACTAGGTGCCATCCCAGTCTGCACCTGGCTGGGTTGCAAACTGGAGTCTCATTCCCTAAACTGTTTCTATTACTTATGCTGGGAGACTCTGGGTAACTGTAGTCAAGTACATGAATGCCCAGGAGAGTCAGAAAAAGCAGCATTGGGATGATTTAGGAGATCTGCATTGTCAGCCAGCTGGAGTGCTTGAAAGTGCCCACCTCTACCAGCAAGATGCTACAGGCAGTTCTGAATTCCTGGGAAATATTTTAGCATCACCAATTCCTATATGTGTGCTGTAATTCACCTCCAAACACCAGTGTGAGCTACAGCCCCAGTAACAGTGGGTACTTCACCCAGAAAAAGGATTTGTAGCGATATTGATCAGCAAGAATCAGGGATGGTCACTGTGTGCTGAGGAAAGTGTGACAAATGGTGTTCTTCTGTACAGGGAATATGAAGGGAGTACATGGATAGGGACAAGCCAGCCTGGGAAAGTAATGGTGAAAGAAAGTGTGGATCCTGTGCCTGACTCAGCCAGTCACCTTGGGGAAATGACCTTGGCCTTATCTACACAGAGACAATCAGGAAAATGAATCTGAATTAACCTTTACAAATTGGATTAGCTAAACTTCATTAAACTGTCTATGTGGACATTCCTGTTCAGAATTCAAGTAGCCTCCACTCATCCCAGCTTACCTCATGTCCACAATAAATGAGAAGAAACCAAACTCAGCTTTTTTTCTGTTTTGAGTAGGACTGTCCTTACAACTGTTTTAAGTGCAGTTTAACTAAGCCACCATAACATCCAATTTTCTGTTCCTTCAGACTAATGTTCCCTGGTGGTCTCACATCTCTTTGTCTTCCTACCACTCTGTCTATTTGGACAAGGAAATCTAGAGTCTCTGGATGAGGGAGCAGCTCTGATTGTATGCACAGACCATGCCTCCTCCAGGATCAATATCATCTGTAGATGAAATGTAGCCTCAAGCTGTGCCAGGGGAGGTTCAGGTTGGACATCAGGAAGAATTTCTTCACAGAAAGACTGGTGAGGCATTGGAATGGGCTGCCCAGGGGTTCGGGAGTCACAGTCCTTGGAGGTGTTCAAGATACAATTGGATGTGGCACTTAGCGCTCTGGTCTGCGTGACAAGGTGGTGACTGGTCACAGGTTGGAGTGATTGACCTTGGAGGCCTTTTCCAACCTGAATGATTCTGTGTATCTGTGAATCTTTCACATAAATAATAGCAGTGTAATGGAAGAACTGTTGATTGAAGGAGGAGAATGTCTATCAGGGATGGTTTGGTTTGAACCCAGCTGAAAATCCATCCATGCTAAAACAAGATTGACTTAAGACACACCTGAGCCATCTGAACCTACACAAGCCCATAGGAGTGGGTGGGATGCACTCAAGGATGCAGAGGGAAGTGGATGATGCCCTGACAAGGCTCCTCTCTGATCTCTTTAGAAGGCTGTAGCAATCACGAAGTCCTTGACGAGTGGGAGAGGGCAAATCTCACACCCAGCTTGAGCAACTGAACTACAGCCTGCCCAATGTCACCTCTGTTCCTGGGAAGATGATGGAGCAAATCCTCCCAGCAATCACTGCCAAGCACCTGAAGGGTGAGAAGGGAACAGCCAGCAAGGATTTATAAAGGGCACATGAACCTGACTGACCTGAGCACCTGGACTGGCAGGAAAACTGTCTGTGAGGATGCAGGGTGGATAAGAGAACAGTGGAAGTGTTCTTCCTTGCCTGTAGTAAAGCATTCAATGCATACTCTTATAGGCAGATTGGAGAGATATGGATCTGATAAACAGGAAAGAAGAAAGCTGGAAAATAGTTTGGACTGTTGCATTCACAGGGTGCTGATCAGCAGTACAGAGCCCACTTGGCAACTCGTTGCTGGTGAGATCCTGGAGGGACTGGCACTGAGGCCAGTACTGGTACAGCTTCACTGCTGGCCTGGATGATTGGGCAAAGTGCACTCTCAGGAAGTTTTCAGATGGCACCAAAGGAAGCAGTGGGGAGGGAAGCACTCGACACCCAAGAGGCTGCAGCTGCTGTTCAGAGGGATGGAAAAATGGGCAGGAAAGTGCAGAGTCCTAATGAAATAACCTCATGAGGGAACAGGATGGGCTAGGGGGCAGCTGGCTGGGAAGCAGCTTTGCAGAAAGGGAGCTGGGTTTCCCAAAGAGTAAGGAGGTGAACAGGAGTCAATACAGCAAAGACAACCTACACCCTCAGCTGTGTTAGCAAGGGGGGCAGCACATCAAGAGAACTAATAATTCCCCTTAATTTGGCCCTTCTGAGATGGCCTTGGAAACACTGTGTCCAGTTCGGAGTTTCCTAGGACTAAACCAACATTGAGAGATTGGATCAGGTCCAGCAGAGGCCACCAGTATGGCTGAGGTACAAGGAGAGGCAAACACAGCTGGGCTTGTTTATCATGGAGGAGAGCAGGAGGAAAATCAAATGGCTTTCTGCAACTTCCTGAAGGAAGGGGTAGAAAAGACAGAAGGACTCTTGGAGGTGCAGAGCAGGACTTGAGCCAGAGACCCCCTGATGTCCCTGCCCATCTGAGTTGTTCTAAGTCTGGGCTTTGAGAACTCAGACACAGTACCAGGCTCACCCACAGGTCTTCACAGGAAAGGGATGCTCCCAATCTAATTCAGGGTTTGAGGATGTTCTCCATCATCCTGTTTGGGCACTGCTGGTAAAGGATGGAAAAGTAGGCCCTCTATATCCATATAATCTGAATATGTGGAATAGCAAGAATGTAATAAAAGTAATAATTACAACTTTTCCATATTGATGAATCTAACTGCTAATCAAGGAATTGGTCTGATCTCTATTCATATGTAAAGGTGTTGCCAAGGCTACTCCTTTTCATCAGTGGTTCCACGTTTGCCCTCAGAGCTCCAGTGAAGCCTGTGAGGTGTGTCTCTGAATTCACCTTCGCTCACAGGGGGTATGAGTGAGGTTCAGAAAAGCCAAGCAACTTGTTTTGAGATATTGATGAGCACTGTGTTAGGTAGATCATTGAAGCACTGAATGCACTTGCCTTGTGCTCCTGCCTCAGGTGTTTTTACCTGCTTTGTAAACCTGGACGTAGTCCAGTCTCACAGCTCAGCTGATGGATGGTAACTCATTAGGCAGGAGTAATGCAAGTGGGTCTCTGAGCTCTGCAAACAATTCCCTAAGGACACAGAACCTCCCCTCTATTCACACAGGGAAACTGCTTTTATGTCTCTGGCTGTCCCTGAACCTCTTATGGCTCCCAATTTGAAATCCTTTCCTGGGGCACTTTCAATCAGATGGCTGGAAAAAATCAGGATTTTTTTAATCTGTCTTTTTTTTTTTTTTCAATTTAAGGAGATAATAATTATGGAGATCATTGTGTTGATGCTCCACTAGACAATCAGAGAGGCTCAGCATTGAACTGCTGGCAGCAGGTGGACTGTGAATCACTATCTGCTCCAGTCACCTGCCAGGAGTCCCCCACCCCTCCTCAAACAGATCCGCTGATGGGTTGTTGTGTATTTTTTTGTTGTTGTTGTTGTTGTTGTGGATTGCTGACATAAAAGAAGCTGAAGCGATACCGTTTTAAGCAGAGTATCCAAGGCGACCCCATTAACATCTCCGCAGAGGAGCCCTTTAAAAAACATCAGTCACGGTGGTCCTAAGTGGAAGAGAAACTGTTCTGTGTTTTCTTGATCAATTGCTTAAAATTCAAGGTCGGGGTGCAGAGCAGGGAGGGCTCCCCGCCAGTCACTGCGGGGTTGGGCTGAGGGTTTTTTTTGGAAAATAGTGATGCTGTCGTACTGGAGAAAATCCATGCGCTCCCTCAGAGGAGCACTATTGGGAATAAATGCTGGAAGCTGTTCCACTTGAGCAGATGGCTGAAAAACTTTGGCTGAGAAATAAATTGAGTATGACGGTCTGAGGGCCAATCACAGATGGATGAAATTCTAGTGATGTCCCAAATGTCCTGAACATAGAAGGTTCTCTTCTTTCCCCTTTTGTGCTAAAAAACCATAGTAGGATTTTTAATACACACTGAAAAAAATGTTGATGGAGTCAGACACAGAGATAACGGTTTAATGTCTTCTGGAGCAGCACCACGTTTAGAGGAGCCTTGAGGTTCTGCCTCTTCCAGGTCAGCAGTGGAGGAAAGTGCTGATCATGCATGGACCATGACAGAAGGGCTGGGAAATGCCCCCGTGCTCCTCCAGACACAGCCTGGTGTGCAACACCAGACATTTAAATATTCCTGCTGAAGACAAGTCATGCAGAATCCTAAAGGACATTATTTTTTCTTCAGGATCTTTCAACCCTGCCTTAGGGTAAACCAGCAAATTGTGCTCCCAACATGGAGTTAAAAGGAGAAGTCACTAGGAGCTCCTTTCCTTGATTTCAGGCCACTTTCATAAACCCAGGGATGGCCATTGAGGTGTATAACCCTAACAAACAATTCTCCCTCCAGTGCAACACATAACAGGAGCTGCAAGCACTGAGTTTCAAATCATGGGCTCTGAGATCCAACCCAGTCCAAATCCCAGACTTCAGCTCATCTCTGCTCAGGCTCAGAAGTGAGATGAGCCACATTTCAAATGGCACATGTCTTGCATGTCCTAAAAAGACCCTGAGCCCAGATCCTCCCTTCCCAATTTCTCAACTGACAGGATGCCATGAGAGCTGGTAAGACATCAGCTGTTTAGTTAGGTTAGTGTAGCCTGCAATCAGCAGCAACCAAGCCCAGTCTTATTCCCCAGGGACCCAGTCCTCTGTTAGTGTGAGGACCTGGGGACAGAGCAGTCCTGTGTCCTTTCTAGCAGAGAGACGAGGCCACACACCCACCCTGATCAGATTTCTTTCCTTGAATAACTCCCTCCCATTCACTGTTTCTCATGCTGAGAGAAGCTCCTGAACATGAAGGCTGTTATCACCCAGCCCCAATGTGGAAACTCAGGGGGCAAACTCAGCAGCTTTCAAAAGGAAACATCTGTGGTCAAGTGACCAGTTGGATTTTGTGGGATTTAATCATTGCTGCAACAACACAGGACACCAAAACCCCACGGAGCTGCAAGAAGGGTCCACGCTGCTTGTGAAATCTTGGTGCCAACTTGGATTAGTGTGTGAAATTCACTTGGATGTCATCTGGTGATCTATGGCCAGGTCAGTGACAGCTGTGACATGTAAGACCACACTGTGAGGACTTGTCAACACCCACTGAAAGCTGCCTGAAAGCTGGATGGGGTTACAATAATCCCAGCAGCACTGCTTGAGAGCGCTGCCTGCAGGACTGGGATGGATATTAAAGGCTGGACGTAGCCTGCATCTGCAGTGCCCAGCAACAGATATATCAAATGAGCTTATCAGCAAGGCTGCTTATTCCTCTCAGCCAGTGGCTGGTATGGGCTGTATTAACCACCCTCAGTCCTTGGTGGCAGATGCCCCTTTAAAACCCACTCTTTGCAGCTCAGAGATGTATTTGAGTTCTTTTAACAAACACACATTTATATTATCTCTGTGGATTCTAGTCCCAATAACAAACAAAGCAGTTTTCATAGCTGAGAATGTAGGTGATGAAATTCCAGTGTGAAGGGGATGTGAAATGTGCTCTGTCTGTTCAGTGAGCAGGACCTTCCCTGTCCCTGTGATTTTCTTGGCAAACTTCACCCCGCTTTATACTTGCAGGCTGAGTCTGGCACTTGAGGTGTCCTGTTCGGTCCCACACCAAACTAGCAGAGGAGTTTTAGATACTGGAAAAGTCTCTCCACTGAAGACAGAGGACTTTGAATCGTGGGCTGGGCCTTGCCTTTGCACTGTGGTCAAACAGTAAGGGGGAGTCCAGATTTGGAGATGTTTTTGCCATCTGCTCCAAGGGCACGCATGTATCTCCGCCTGGGAATGTGGCATGGCCAGTGCAGGTGGAGAGAAAGGGTGTGTGACACACACACCAAGGATGATGCTTCACACCTCATCTCATGGGATATGAGCACAGCCCTTCGCCGTCTCTCTCCATCATCAAAATTTGGCAAATCAGGTCATGGCTGTGGTGTGACACAGTGGTACAAAGGTCCGTCTGGGCTCAACAGCCTGTCCTCAGCACTGGCCAATGTATAGAACAGGATGATCACAGTCAAACACTTCCCCATGATATCTGCAATAGTTTGTGATTTAGAGACTTCCTGACCCAGAGTTAAAGTCCTTGTACTTAGACATCCTCAATGGATTTCTTTTCCATGACCTTGTTTGTGAGTTTGTACCCCCCAGTAAAGTCAGAAATTCAAGTGCTTCATTATAAGCATTTTCTTTACCATTTCCTGATTAATCATCCCCGCCACCACGGTCATTACAGCGGTTCCTAGAGACCAAGCAATTGTAGGGCTCATTGGTCAGGCACCACACAGCACACAGTCCTCACTTCGGAGAGTTACCATGGGGTAACTGAGCAGAACCACCAGTGGGATGTGGGCAAAGTCACATCCCCAGGAGGAGGGCACAGGAGGTATTTAGCTACAAGGCACACACTGAGCTAAAGGTACTGGAGGGGATGTGGGAGAATGTCAGAGGACAGAGAGACAAAGGGAATAGAGAGTTGAAGCTGGAGATGCAGATGGATTAGATAGTTAATCTGCATTATAAACAGCATAGGTGAGAGTTTGTTAATGAATCTCTTAATCCAGTTATTACCATGCAATGTTGTCACTTCCCGCCATTCTCATGCACCACTCATCCTTGAGATTTGGAAAAACAGTGGCAGCAACAACAACTAAAAGAGACACAAAAGAACATTTTGTGTGTTCATGCAGTTTGGGATTTCCCTACTGTAAAAATGTACCAAGTCTTGAAAGAAAGAACATCTTTGGAAAGAACAGGGCTGCCTCACCCATGTGTTAATGTTATAGTTAACATTCCTGAGTAGCTCAGAAATGACAAGGCTGAGGCTTAGAGGCAAATCTTCTGAGCTCCTGTGTGTGGCACAGCATGGCCAAGACAAAGTAGATGTGACCTTGTGAGAATTTTTTAGTTGCATACAAACAAGATTTGAGTGGTAGTGCTGCCTTTACACTACAACCCCCACACAAGCCAGTGAACAGGAAACTCAGCACATGAGGAAATACAAAGCGATGGATAGAAAGATGGTGAGAAAACTTTGAAAAGATCAAGGCAAAAAGGCATGGATCTGCTCACAATTTGTGACTCAGAAAGAGGAGGCAACCACCTGGACTGTACATCCTTAACTGCTAGTGCCTCTTCCCATCCTTAGGAGACATCAATCCTTCCCACCAGGGGAAGTGCCAGTGCTGCCATAGCAGGTGGTGTCCCACGTGCTGTGTCACAGAGACACAGCAGCACCACAGAGATGGTGCCGTGGCTGCTGAGAAAACTGACCCAAGTGTGACCTGGCACATCTGAAAGGCAGGAATGGGAGAACACAGTGTCTTCCCAAGGGCCATATGAAAATCAAGTGGAGCCTCTCAGTGAAGGCTTGGGAATGTGAATATATCTGACACACAAAGCCCTGAGTCCCTATTCTGTCTCAAGCTCACGGAGCCATAGGTACCTGTGTGGAAAGTGCTGCCCTCGAGTTCCCACCCAAGTGGTTTATGTCTCAGTTACATGCCACTGAACATGCTTAAACCTTCATTTCGGAAGAGAGCAGTGGGGATGTGCTTTTCCTGGAATTTCAACCAGTTCTGGAGATGTATTTGAAGGCAGCATGTCTTCTGGTCCAACAGAGACAGGGACTTGTGGTCCCAGATGGAGCAAAGCAGATCCACCCAGTAAACTGAAATCAGACAGCACGTCTCAAGAAGAAGGACTGGATTTAGCTGCTTTTTAAGGAACCACCTGGAATTTCAATAGACAGGTTGATTAAATGAGATGGGACTCCCTCCACTGACAGCTCCAGAGGACATGTATGTGTGGAGGAAATTGACAAGTTGCTCCAAGAGTGCACAGGAAAAAGAGGTACAGATGGTGTGTCTTATGATCCTTAGAGCACTGGAAGGGTCTCTAAGGTCTCCCTGGAGCATTCTCTTCTTCAGGCTGAACATCCCCAGCTCTTCCAGCCTGTCTCCAGAGCAGAGGTGCTCCAGCCCTCCAAACATCTCTATGGCTTGCTCTGGACTGTTCTGTGTCCTTCTTGTGCTGAGGACTCCAGACTTGGATGCAGTCTGAAGACTTCCATTAGTGCTACCTCTGGGGGAAATATGATGGAGAGGAGAATATTGTGCTAAAATAGTGTCGATCCAGTTCCTTTGGTAATTATTCATTCCTTACTGGAAATAATGTTCTCTTAAAAACAAACAAAAAAACAAACAACCCCCCCAAAAACAAACAAACAAACAAAATCAAAACCTGAAAACAACAACCAACCACCCAAAAAAAAACCCCAAGCCCCCAAAAAAGGAGGTATTTTCTCATTCTTGTTTCAGAGATTCACTGTTTAGCAGGAGCCACATTTTCCTCTTTCCCTTCACACAGCAGTTGATGTGGCTTTTTGAGCCCTGCAGAGACAGCATAGACCTCCTGGAGGAACTAGGACCTTCCACCTCCAGGATGCATGATGGAAGCCCAGGGCTAGGAGAGATCTCTGGCTTGTCTCTGTCAGATTTCTGCCTTGGTGTGCAGGGTTGGGAAGGGTGTTTTCCTCCTGAAGTTTAAGGGAACCTATCTGGGTACAACTTTTTCAGTGTCTCTCTGAAACAGAAGATATCAGAGGTGCAGAACAAACAGAACAGAAAGTTGCTCCTAAAAAAAATGAGCTCAACCCAGCTTGACTCCTTTAGACAAAAACACCTGCAACATCAGCCAAACACCATTGGCAATGCTGCCTTGCAGACTGTGTCACTGCAGCAGAGCTCCAGCAGCAGAGCAATCCATCTCCTCCTTTTGCTGGCCTTGGCACCAGTCAATGATCCTCAGCCATTTCTCCAATACCTGCAGGCTCAGTAACCACGGCTGTAAGTGGTGGTTCTGTGACTGACACTGGAGGAAGGGATGTTCAACCCTGAACACCACTTGCATCTCCCCTTCTGCTGCTGTGGAGGGTAAAGCAACACCCCAGACCACGAGAATTAAGTCCAGCTCACATCAGTCTTTTGCTAATCAGGCTCAACATGCGCAAATTTTTGAAAAAGTGGGCCTTGCAGAGGCCCCTTCAACATAGGAGGAGAGTGAAGGGGCAATGCTGCTCCAGGTTCCTTAAAAGCCCCAAAGGACTCAGTGCCTCCAGTTTAGGCTGAAGATGCTAAAATGTCACAAGACTCTGGAGTTGGTGACACATGACTGCTGCAACAGTCAGTTGACTGGTTGGTGCTCAGAGGAAGAGATTGGGAAGGGATAGTGTGGGACTGCACCAATTCCTGTCTCACCAATGCCATTAGAAAGAATTTCTTCCCTGTGAGGGTGGGGAGGCCCTGGCAGAGGTTGCCCAGAGAAGCTGTGGCTGCCCCATCAAAGGAAGTATTCAAGGCCAGGCTGGATGGGGCTTGGAGAAACCTGGGATAGTGGAAGGTGTCCCTGCACATGGCAGGGGGTTGGAATGAGATGATCTTTAAGTCACCTTCCAACCCAAACCATTCCATGATTCCATGATCCTTAGAAAGAAGCAAATGTGGATAACCCACAGCAAACATTACCAAAACTCCCACCTAAGATCAGTCCCCTAATGAGCTACATCAGTGATGACATTCTTCCAACCAGAGATGGATTAGTATGTTTAAACTCTCCTTGCAAATCACTTCTAATCAGCAACTAATTTTTTTTGCAGAGCCCAGGCTTGTAGGTTGATCCAGAGGGCTGGATCTGCCTGTAGAAATACGCAGTCACCTGACCTGGTCCTCCTCATCTTCACAGGCTGTTTTGTAAACAGTTATTATAAATAATAAATCAGCAGCATGCTAATGAAATGAGCTCTTTTAGGGATGCTTTAGAGAAAGCCTCTAATATAATACAAAAGGAACTGTAATCTGCTCTGCCAAGTTACAAAGAGGATTAAACTATCTTCTAATAATTGTGAAATATTCCGTTTCTGTCTTACTATCACAGGAATTGAGAGGAAAATGTTCAGAGACACAGAGGAGAGGTCAGTTCCCCAATCCTTGCATTCAAAGGAGAGCTGTTGTACCCTGGTGCCTGGAAAACCTATTAAAACACTCTCCTATATCCATGAGAATCAAACACCTGCTATCAGATTGGTGGGCACTGCCTTCACAGTTCAATGAATTTTAAAAAGTCTTTCTAACTCGGTGCTGCCATGAATTGGTCATGGCCAAGTGGTGTTTAAATATGTAGTAAGAAATTTGTTGCTCCAGTGTGTTTTCATGCAAAGGAAGGACCTGAGATAGCAAGGAGCTAAGAGACACTGGGATCAGGATGGGAGGGAGTGGGAACAAGCAAAAGAAGTTGTATGAGTTTGCAATCAAATTTCGGGCTTATTTAAGACGAGCTAAACATGTAGAGAAGAGAGCACAGGTCTGAGAGCTTCATCTTCCCATTACTTTTGAGAGTCTACCCTGAGAATCAGAAACTGAAATTGTAGCAAAGACACAAACATCAGCCACATGGACAAACTGAGTCTTCAAAAGAAGGGGAAATAGAAGAAATGAGTGAACTTGGAAAGCTGGCTGGGAGAAGGTTGCTGAGAGACTCTGGGGTTTTTCTCCCTGAGTTGGATGGACAGGGAGAAACAGGGATGGACTGTTCTATAATTTGCATTGGTTCTTATGTGGAGAACCATGTGAAATAACTTTTCCTTAAAAGCCATTCATAGATTTATGAAAATTTCTGCCAGCTCAGCATCCTCAGTACTTCTCTACACTTTCCAACTCATCTGAACTGCTCCATGGCAAAATTTGAGCCAGAAAACTGAATATTTGAGCTGGGAAACCATGAGAAGGGAAAGTCTGAGACATGTAGGAATGCTGCGGAGTAAGGAATATATTAGCTCTGGCCTGTGGGGACACAGGGAAGATCTGCACAGCGATCTCTGGGCATGAAGAACAAGAAATGTCCAGCTATAGCACAGAATCATAGAATCATTAAGGTTGGAAAAGCCTCTAAGATCACCAAGTCCAACCATCAACCCAGCACCACCACACCAAGTGACACATCCACGTTTCTTATGGACATCTCCAGGAATGGTGACTCCATCACCACCCTGGGCAGCCTGTGCCAGGGCTTAACTATCCTTTCAGTGAAGACATTTTCCCTAATCCATTCCTAGTCAAATCTCAACACCCCTGGAACAACCTGAGGCTGTTTTCTCTTGTCCTGCCATTTGTTACCTGGGAGAAGACACTGACCCCCCCACCTGGATCCACCCTCCTGTCAGGGAGTTGCAGAGAGCGAGAAGGTTCCCCCTTGAACCTCCTTTTCTTTAGGCAAAGCTCCCCCACCTCCCTCAGCTGCTCATCAGACTCGTGCTCCAGACCCTTCCCCAGCTCTGTGCCCTTCTCTGGACACGCTCCAGAGACTCAGTGTGTTTCTTGGGGGTATATCAGCTGGATGCAGAGCTGGAAAACTGCCAGCACCCCTGTCAACAACTGCTGTTTTAGTGAATGATCAATTCAAAAGTGCTTGACAGACACATCAGAGATGATGATAGTCCACAATAATTAAAGACCTGATTCTGTGCAAAGGAAAGTGAGCTGCAGCTGGGCAGAGGCTGCTCACCCCAAAGCATCTTGTTGGTCATAGATGTCCAGTTAACCTTGGTACCCATCACTCCAGCTGCATAAAACAAGGCAGAAACCAGCCCAGAATGTCTGGACAACACCAGAGAGCTGCTGGTGGATCAGAGCACCCAACCAGTACCTCAGCTGCTGGCACTGACCTGTGGTCAGAGCAGGGCTGAAGGGAGCAGCCAGCACTCAGTGCCTGATTATTTTCTCTCATTTCCTATGCAAGGATCTCATCATCAAATCATCCCACAGTGACCCACAGCTGCACTGATTTACAGTGCTGTGCGTGCACTGGCATCGCACACCAGGGAGTGCAGCTGCTGGATTTTATTCTCCAGACTTCCAAGGTGTGCATAAAACACAAAATACAGCCAGTCCCTGTCTCAGCAAAGCACGCAGCATTCTGCAGAGACACCAAAACATGCTTCACCTTCATGCAAGGTTTTAATAGATAGAGTGTCTCTTGTCTATTTATTAAGGAACTGTCTAAATATGCATGAATTCAATCAAGTAAAACAGTTATCTGTCTGCCTTAGAGATTGAAATGGCTCCAGGTTACACTTTATTCCTTTATTTAAATTTTTAAAAAGCAGGATACTCCAGTATAACAGTATAGCAGTATAACAATGTCTTGCTGTATTATATTTAAACAGAGGACATATTCATAAAACCAAAGAATGGTGTGTGTTGGAAGGGAACTTAAAGAACATCTCTTTCCAACCCCCTGCCATGGGCAGGGACACCTTCTACTACATCAGGTTGCTCCAAGCCCCATCCAACCTGGCCTTGGACACTTCCAGGGGTGGAGCAGCTGCAGCTTCTCTGGACAACCTGTGCCAGGGTCTCACCACCCTCACAGGAGAGATGCTGCATCCCTCTAATCAATTTGGTGGCCTCCTCTCAACTCACTTCAGCAGGTGGATGTCCCTCCTCTGCTGGTGCCCCCAGAACTGAGTGCTGCCCTTTGTCCATGCTGAGAATTCTTCCTGATAAAATAGGGCTGTGCTTGGCCATGGAAACAACACCCTGACCTGAAGGGCAGAGCCCAACACCTGTTCCATGCTCTCAGACACTGGCTATGACAAAAGTCTCTGTGGGCCTGAGATGAGACAGCTCACAGAAGATAAGACAGCCTAAGAGGCTGGATGCTGCAAAGATACCAAACCTCTGTGCTCTGCTGCACACAGGGAGGGCTCTCAGACCTTGGAAAGCCAGGCCAGACCTGGGACTTGACTGGGCTCTGTTGCTTTAGAACAACTCATGGCCACTTACCCACACCAATGCCTATTTGAACTGTGACCTATCCAACCTGGAGATGTGCCTAGAGACTCTTGTAACAAAGGTAATAGAGATTTGTTCTCTTTTCAAAAATCTACAGCCAAGCATTGTAGCTCAGTAACATCTCCACGAGGTTCCTGCCAGCACAGGGTGAGACTGGAATGTTGATCCAATGCTGCTGCTTTTCAGCTGCATGGATGTCTTTTTAAAGGTGACACCAGGACTGTCAGGGACTGCAGTCATCCAAGGATCACTGCAACCTGTGAGGTCTGGGATTATTTCAAAATAACATTGTCTAGCACAGTAACAGCAGAGACTGTCAGTTTGGGTGAAGCCCTGATGAGTTCTCCCTCAGTGAATTCAGCTGCAACTTGGAATAGCAGCAAAGACCTTGGGGCAGGTTTGTCTAGTTCTTGATGATATCAAAGGCTCTGGTAGACACCTCAGAGACCACTGAGCTGATGATGAGCTGCCCTTCCTGATGCCACACTTCCCATCCTTTTCTCCATCCTCCCTCTGAGGCCTCAGCCATGTTCTAGTCTGCCTCTGAAGGAGGTTAAGGCTTAGGGTTAGATTTAGGATTAGGAGAACTGATGCACCCTGTCCCAGGCCCTGAAGATAATTTGCTTGAAATTCATGGACAACAAAGCACCGTGTCCTGATGAAGTGTCAGACATGTGGCCAAAATCACATTGCTACAGCCTGTCCCACGTCAGCCAGAAACTCTCAGTCTGGACTGTACACCTGATGCCTTCTGGGAGACAGGGAATAACCACAGTAGGCTGGGATGGACGAGCCAAGAGCTGGGGACACAAGTCAGTGAGGATACATTGCAGCACAGGAATTCTCAAAGGCAGCCAGAGCCATCTGACAGAGGTGGCAAAGTCCATGTCCCACAGCAGTGTCTGCTGCCACCAGGGACTGAAGCCTCCACAAGGACATGTGATAGAAATCCTCCTGAGCTTTGCAGTGTGGCCAAGCACTTCATGCATCAAAGGAACTGACACAAGCCCTCCCTGTTTCCCCATCTTTGCCTTTACTGACCACCAGCCACAGCCACCACACAGCTCAGACAAGTCCTGTGAGCAGCTGCAACACTGGAGTTATGTGCCCATGGTCAGAAAGCTGATCCACAGTTGAAAGTGGAGCATTCCTCTGCCACAGGAGGCTGAACCACTGCCTCCCCAACCTGACCACAAAAGCCAACAGGAGGCACCCTAGTGTGAAGCAGCAGCTTCCATGCCCTCATTTGCACAGGCAGTCTCTTCAAAGCCTTCACAGCCCCTGGGGTTCCCTGGGCTGGCTAACAGTGATGCATGAGTCACTGAAAATTACTTTTCAGTGCTCAAGCCCATGGGCTTGAGGGCAGGGAAGAGTTATGGTGACCCAGCCACCAAAAACACCATCCTGTAGCTGCTATTCTGTGTGTGAATGACTGAATGAAGAGCCCTGGCCTTTCAATAGGGGTAAAAACTCAAATAGAACATTGTCTCTCAGGTTTATTCCATATTCTGTCTTCCCTCTTTTTTCCAGATATTTGCTGTCTCCAGTTCAAGAAGCAAAGTTGTCATGCAACTTTGATATTTGCTGTAAAAATAATCCACAGCAGCACCAAGCTGGTTGTCCGTGCTGCCCCACTGCCTGTGTGTTCCTGGTGCCTCTCACAGGAGCACTTTAATCGATGCTCACAGCATCCAACTGTCTGCATGTTCAAAGAAAGGGAAGTTGTGATGTTAGCACTGTCATGACCTTCAGAGAAAGGGCCTAATTATTCCCAAGCAGGCAGCTTAGTGCTGGGCAGCTGCTAATGAACATTGATGGACAATGAAACGCATCCAGATGCAAATTGCAGAACTGGCTTAGAAGGTTTATGACAAAGATGATCCTGTGCTGACTGCAGCTTCATGGTTTTGCTGTGGCTGAACATTTCCAGATTTCTGTCCATCTCAGATGCCGCTTTTCTTACCCCTTCCCTGCATCCTCCCAAGCTGTTCACAAACCAAATGACTGTGGCCATTGCAGGGAGCAGAGCCATGTGCTGGAGGCCCCAGTTCCACCTGTGGGCACCAGGTGTTGGTCTCTAGGGAGGCCTGGGCAGTGCAGGGGCTGAATCACCATCTGCAGCATCAGCAGCTGCAGCAACTGCCTTTTGTTTCAGGATGCATGGAAAGAGAGCTGCAGTGTGTCTGCAGAATGCAGCCAAGCAAACTGGCACGTTGTTCCCGAGGAGCACACAGCTGTCCAAAGTGCTGGGCTTGGATCACCAGGAGCCCTTGGCAATAGCGGCAGAAGTGAAGCAAAGTAAGCAGCACAAAATTCTGGGGAGTGGCAATGCTGTGAGAAACAGAGAAGTGGGACAGAGCAGCTCAAAACAGCCTCTGAGCTGGTCAGGTTGCAAAAGGAGCAGTTGCTGGTTCCCACATAGTCAAACCACATCTCTAAAAGCCGTGTGTGCTTTGCAAGGAACGCTAAAGCTGTGCTGGGGGCTGTGATTGCAATCACCCCTGGCAAGACCCTTTCCAGGCATGGGAGGGGTGATAATGGCTTGTCTGTTGTCAGCATCCTGAAGGAGCCCAGGATGCCCTGGCAGACTGTCATCAGCACACACTCTGCTGCTTGGCTGCCTGTCCAATTCCACCTTGCACAAGAGAAAGAAAACACAAAGAGGAGGTTGCAAAAAGCTCAAGCGCCCTGAAGACAAGAAGTGTCAAAATCCAGGCTGCCCGCTCAGCCTGGCTTTGGCAGACCTCAGAATGCCAGCAGGAACAAGTCTTGCATTTTGCAAGGGGAAACATGCCTTGCTCAGTGTTGAAGACATTCAGTCTGTGGAAGGTTGTTTGATGTTTTGCTTCCCCAGTGTCTCCAGTGGGTGTTCTGGCCCTTCCCAGGGAAGCCATCCTAATGCTGTCATGGTGATGGAAGTGTTTGTCCCTTCTGGGCTGGGCTGTAAGGTGTCTAATTCTGATTTCTGGCTCCTTGAGGAAAAAATATCAGTATCAGTAAGATGTCCAGTGTGTGAAGATCTCATCCTGCACCATCCCTGCATGACAAAGTGGACTGGTCCCTGGTGCTACAGTGGAGCTCTCAGCCAGCACAAGCACTGACAGCTCTGCTTGGGCTACACCTTTGCCTCTGCTCTCCCAGTGTCTTTTCTCAGGAAAAGGTGAAAGAAGCTGCAGATAGCTCCCTCTTAAAGCAGCTGTTCCTGTAAAACCACTCAGTCTGTCAGGAATGTGTGACTCCAACAAGCTCCTATCAGCTTCTTCCCTCTCATATTGGAGGGACACACCTGAGTGCAGAGGGCATCAGGGTTTTGTCAGAGCTCATCTCAGGGGTCAAAGTGTCCCCAAAGTGTCTCACATTCACCTCATACCATTTGTGATCTCACAGCTTGCTGTTCACTCATGGTGGTCCTATGAGCAGGGGTGTGATGACTGGCAGAGGTGCTCCCTGGAGATCTATTCCCACACACCTCATTCCCTTGCCATTTGGGGACCTCAACCCCTCCAGCTCCCTCAGCCACTCCTTATCAGACTTGTGCTCCAGGCACTTCCCCAGCTCCACTGTCCTTTTCAGGACCTGCTCCAGCACCTTCATGTGTGTCTTGTAGTGAGGGGCCCAAAACTGAACATGGCACACGATTCCAATGCTTCCTGCATTGGAACAATCTTGACAATTTTAGGCATAAGATTATCAGGATTCCTACTTATCAAACATCCACAAAAAATAGCAAAGGACACCCCTAAAGAGGTTTGGTTAGGCAAACTGGCAAGTAAGACTGGACACTCAAAACATCCACAGCCAAGTACAGATCTAAGAGCTGCTGAACTCAGCTGCAAGGTTAGAGCATCCCAGAGGGATCTTTCACTTGCAGACACTGAGGTGAAAAGGGACCTTGAGCAGTCATCTGCTCAATCCTCCTGCTCAAAGCAGTGCTAATTTAAAGAATAAATTAAGTTGCTTGGAGCCTTATCTTCCTTACAGGTTATAAATAAACTGGACAATCCAAAGCCAATGCAGAAGCAAGATATCTTCTTGTCAAGAACATTGACTAAGTCTAGATGTTTTTCAGTAAGAAAGAGTCTGAAATTTCTTGGTCAATTTTGTTTCTATCAGCTTTAGATGGCCAGTGACAGAAAAACTGATTGATTTGCAGCTGGGAAGACTTCTAAGAGATATCCAATTTCATGGGAAAATGCATCTTCTTGACAAAATGGAACTGCTTGGTCATGTGGTGATCTTGGATGAGGATTCAAAAGGGATACTTTCCAAAATCACAGGGTCAGGAGTGAAAATGTCTCATGAACTGCCTGAATGAGATCAGGAGACTCCTTCAGGACAAACACCTGTCTACCTGGAGGAACCTGGACATTCCTGAAGTTACCAGTAACACGAGATATGCCAACCCATCAAAACTTTGGATGTAAGGGTGAAGTTTACCTTGCAGAAGGAGATACTTCAGCCCGAAAATCTTGTGCAATTGGAAAGGGTATGTACTAATAAAGCAGTAAAGATCAGCTCTTGATGCTAGAATTCCCACATAATTTCTGACTGGAAAACAATAGGAAAATGTCCCAGGCTGTCTCCAGCACACTTTGTGTTCAGCAGAAATG
>VYZS01064191.1:289-17805 GCA_013400695.1 Neodrepanis coruscans
TTTTGCCAGAAAATATTTACTAAATTTCTGTGCTTGTTTTCTTTTTGTTTGTTTGGAGTTTGTTTTTGAAACAATTGTTTTGGTTTGGGTTTTCATGTTAAATTTCACATCTGTGTCTGCCATTAAGGTAAATTCTCATTCTTTTTTCTTTCCCTCCTTGAAAAAACTTCAGAATGTGCTCAATCCTTCCTGATCCAATATTAATTAAAATTAAAATTAAAATAAAAGACACTCATATTTTAAGACTAAAAATTCAAGCCCATATTGTTTAAAAGTTACATTTCTCAACATGTAAGAAAAAAAAGGAAAAAGAGACAACAGTAATAGGTGAAATAGTATGTGCTGTGTCACTTGAGGGTTTTTTACTGTCAAAATTCTGAATTTATTACATTTCCTTCAAAGATAATTTTAGGATGCACTGGACATACTACAAAAGAAATATTGAATTGGTTTTTCTACCCACTAGATCATGAGAAAGTATCTCAAAATACCTTGTTTCTGTCAGAGACTGTAAGAGTCAAGTTCTCATTTTTGCAGTATTGTATAAAAATATACTACAGAGGAACAAAATGCTTCCAACATCTGTGGGAAAGCTATAAGTTACCGGGAAATGTCTATCTAAGTGCACACGAGAGAATAAAAAGCATGTTACTTTCTTATTCCTGTAGAATAACCGTGTAGCTCACTAGAACACAAACATATATATGTATGCAACAGCTGACAATACAACACGGTTATGCTGTCAGAGATAGATTCAGCCGTCTCAGAGGGTCTGAGTGTATCTGGTTCTTTGTATAAACTTTTAGTGGTTTACAGCCATAATTTACGCAAACAAATATTTGCTCCTTTCAGTACAGAGCTTATACTAGTCATGCTAGAGAAAAATCTCTTCATCTAAAAGGATAAATACTGGTGTATCTATTTTGTTCTTTATAATCAGGGAAGAGTTTAGCCTGCCCATATTCCAAGCTGACTGAACAGGTACATGGTGATGATAAAGAATCTGTGCAATCACCCTTTAAGGTGACCAAACTTTTGTGGGTTCATCTAGTCTACATCAGCTGAGATGTCATTGCTGAATTCAGCTAATTTAATAAAGTTGTAAGAAAACTAAACTTTCAGAGGCCAAAATTTAATCTGTTATTGCTATTTTGCATGTATGTCATATTTCATATTTTCAAATATTTGTAAAGTCCCATAGAAGAGGAAAGCACTTAGGTTAGACTGGCAGATGTGGAGAAACAGCTTAACAACACTGATTCTTATGCCTATGTATATGTCATTAGGTAGCAGGACAGTGGTCATTTCAAAGTGTTATAAGATGTTCTGAACAATTGCATACTTCTCTAATAACATGATCAGATCAAATAGAATTGCAGACAGAATCTATATGTGTTTTATACCCCATTCTCCAAAATGCTGCTTTAGACAACTGTTCTACTTCTTTATGTAATGATGATTTAGATGTTGGTCTTGACCTTTGCTTTTATTGTAACCAAGTGAAAATAATAAGGATTTGATTTACTTTGTAGCAGTACAAAATAGCCTGGAGATATCACAACTTTTGAACGTGTAATTGTGAATTTACAAGGAATGCATTCTCTAGGAAACCACCATTTCCTTATTTTCTTCTGTCAACCTTCCATTCATTGTACATCCCATCCATTGTACAAATTTTTAGGAAGTTTTCCTTGTCTTTTAAGTGTTTTGCAGATTGTTATTCTGTAAAGCACTCCATCATTCTTTCACCACTTTCCAGAAGTTTAGGATTTTATTTCCAAGACTCCTTTTCAAGTAGTAGTTAGTCCCTGCCTATTCTGAATTATAAAAGCCAACATTATCAGAGCCTAAGGTGGTGTGATTGCAGACAGAAGCTGTTTAATACTGAAGTCTGAAAGCAAAGATGTCTTTAGATCTTATATTGCCTCATATGTGACCAGGGATAAGGTATTTTTTAGCAGGGATTTGCATTAATAAAAATTAAAGCTTTAGGATCTCACTTCAAAGGGAAATGTCAATGAAAGCATATCCCCTTTTAGTTGCATTGGTAGCAGAATATTAACATCACTAATGTGAAAGTTTATATAGCTAGAGGCTGCAGTCTCTGTCTCTTGGTAGAGAAAAAATAATTCCTGGACCACATCAGAAGATTGCAACACTTAAAGTACACAGATAAAGAAATGAGAAGTGTCTTTTCTTCAGGAGCAGTAAACACACAGAATATACTGATTTTCAAATTGGAATATCTATTACTAAAAAAGTTTAATTTTTAATGTATTAATCCCAGACGGGCATTGGCATGGAAATAAATATATTAGTAATTTTGAGCTAGCTTTTTCAAGCTTTCCTGATGCTAAGTATTATTTTGTGCTACACATAGTCATTGATTTCAGAAAAACAACACTACAATGTAAGTCACTGCTTAAAGGACAGAAAAATCTGTGTGAAGTATAGCTTATCAATACAATTACACAGTAAAATGGATTATTTCATTGATACTAGTCCACAGGAACATCCAATTTGCAAATAGTGTAGAGATTTTTGAATGTAGAAAGTGTTTTTTAGTTGAAATGAGGAAAAATGAATTGTCAGTTTTTTGGAATAAAGCACAGGGAGAAGATATGTGTATTTTTGTTCTTACCACGTAAAATAATTAAGGGATTTCAATTCCTTTAGTTTACATAATGTAAGCAAATAAAACTATCATTCAGTTAGTCAATGCTGAGTAACATGAATTTTCAGCCAGGCATTGCTCAAACATTGAAAGCATTCATTAGGCTTCTCAAATCTTGAAAATTGTTACTAAAAAAACTGTTGTTTTAAGAGTATCATCCGAAGATTTTGTATACTTGTTCAGTAGAATATGGTAGAGCTGCTGATATTCTTTTTCGGTATTGTCTGTTTCTGTGCCTGGATGGATTTGACTGTGATTAAGAGTTACAGGAAGAATATGTATTATTAAATGAGATGGAAACTGCAAGTTGGCAAGCTAACCCATTGACCTGCAGAAAGCACCATTTTCCAAAAGTTATTATGCA
Organism: Neodrepanis coruscans; assembly: GCA_013400695.1. NCBI lineage: Eukaryota > Metazoa > Chordata > Aves > Passeriformes > Philepittidae > Neodrepanis > Neodrepanis coruscans. The sequence continues at coordinate 3,328 of VYZS01064191.1, forward strand.
TGAGGCTTTCTAGCCTTTTCTAAGTGGTTTTAAAGAAACACTTCTACAGTTATACTTAAATGAACCAGAACATGCTGCTGCCTGATTGCTTCACTTTCTTTTACAATATTGAATGGTGAGGCCCAAACAAAGAACAGAAAAGCCTAAAGAGGATTTTTGTAACGATGTGGTAGCTTGTGTCTAAAATTAGGATTAAAAGGCTTTGCCCAATGACCACTGAGAAACATCTATATTTTATTTACTTTTTAGCATCAAAGTTTCTCTGGCTTCTGTGGTCTTTTATCATCCTATTATCTTCCAGAATTAGTGTTTTACCAAGTAGCCAAAGTGCTACCTCATGCCCAAAGTATGACTGTTTAAATATTCCTGCAAACAAATGCAGAAAAATGACAACGGGACATTCCCTTGCCCTCTTCTATATAGTGACTTAAACACTCACTCAGCTATTAGAAAAATCTGACTCAGTTTTGCTTTTCCCTCTGGAGTGGATTTAGTCTAGTAATTATAAAATATATGCAATATATTACAAAATATGTTACATAATATGTGCAATATATGAAACCAAGTGAGAAGAGTGGCTAACAACCAACACGCCACTTCTAGGAAAGCTTCACATGCAGCATTGCAGAGGTTCAGAGCCCCTTTTGGCACCAGATTTTAAGTATTTATGTATGTATGTATATATGGGCAGAATCTAACCGCATGAGATTTAACAAGCCAAGTGGTGGGTTCTACACTTCAGCCACAACAACCTCATTCAGTGCTACAGGCTGGGGACAGAGTGGCTGGAAAGCAGCCAGGCAGAAATGGACCTGGGGGTACTGGTTGACAGCTGGCTGAATATGAGCCATAAGTGTGGCCAAGTGGCCAAGAAGGCCAATGGCATCCTGGCATGTATCAGGATTGTGTGGCAGCGGGACTAGGGTAGTCATTCTTCCCCTGTACTCAGCACTGGTTAGGCCACACCTTGAGTACCATGTCCAGTTCTAGGCCCCTCAATTTAAGATATTGAGGTGCTGGAGTGTGTCCAGAGAAATGCAACATGGTTGATGAAGAGTCTGGAGCACCAGACATATGATGAGCAGCTGAGGGAGCTGGGGTTGCTTAGCCTGGAAAAGAGGAGGCTCAGGGGAGACTTTATTGCTCTCTACAATTACCTGAAAGGAAGTTGTAGCCAGGTGGGGGGCAGTCTGTTCTCCTAGGCAACAAGTGACAGAACAAGAGAACATAGTCTCGGTCTGCAGCAAGGGAAGGTTAGGTTAGACATTAGGAAGAAGTTCTTCACAGAAAGAATGATTGGGCATTGGAATGGGCTGCCCACAGAGGTGGTAGAGTCACCATCCGTTGAAGTGTTTAAAAAAAAGACTGGATGTGGCACCTGTGCCATGGTTTAGTGATTCTCTTGGTGAGATGGTGTTAGGTAACATGTTGGACTTGATGATCTCAGTGGTCTCTTCCAACCTAGTTAATTCTGTGATTCTGTATGTATTTATTTATTAAAAAAATAATTTCTCAAAACTTCAGCAGGAGACATCCTGACTTCTGTGTAGGTCACTTACTTCCTGTATTTATTACAAGGTTAATAAAAGTTCACTGCTGACTCAGTCTAATAACTAAGGGGTAACAGCCACAGAGATACTACTATGATGGGATAACAACTGGTCCTCAATAAATCCACTCTTAGGAGTGTGATGCAGCTGTAAGGTCTAAATCAATGGACACTGAAGCTTAGGCTTTCCACTTACCTCTCTTTTAGTGGTATCAAATTGAGGGAATAAATTCACAAATACTGAAGAGTTTGAATGTGCTCGTTCCACAAGTAAAATACAGTAAATGTCATGTATCCAACTGTGGATGTGAAATGAGTTTATTGATCTGACAGCTTGCATTTCACTGAAGTCAAAATTCTTTTTAGAGTTATGTAGAGAGAGGACTTGATGCTATACATTTGAACTACTCTACTGTTGTTCTGATGGAGAAATTGTAGTTGAAAAATCTGAGATGCAATTTTCTCAGTTATGCATGCAGGAATTATTACCATATTTCAGGCCAATACACAATGGATGAAGTAAAACTCATTTAAAAAGTCATTGAATGCTTCATTTTTGTTACCCCATTAAAGCAAAATGTGGTTTATCAGAACTGAATTTTCCCATCCCAGTCAAAATATCTTCAGACTCTCTTTTCCATTGTCTTGAATGTTTTTCATGCTCTAAATTGATGTTGTTTGACCAGCACATCTCTATCTCAAATTTTTCAAAAATTGTCTTCTGAAAACCTTTTAGTCTTTGTGAATCAGAAAGAAAAATAATTTAAAGATTACTAGTTTTTTCAGAATTTGGCATTCCATGCAACTTTGCTTTCATTGTGTGTATCGCTTAAAGTAATGCACCAAAGAACAAACATATATTGACAAAATATCACTGAACAACATTATCAGCAAGAACATTCTAAGTCTGTCTTTTGACATGATTCCCAGTGGCTAAAACTGTATCATTTATGTGTTAATTAGGTTAACAAAAATTGTTGTCCAAAAAGTTTTTGTGGAAAATGCTGCCATATTGCCTCGTGGCAAAATCTCGTGGGGGAGGAGGTTCCCGAGGGCCGTTAGCCAATCCAGAGGCGACCTGCGCCAGGAGGGACCCCGAGATCACAGGGGAATAGATTCCTTATAAAGCAGCAAGCTCGGAAGCTCTCACTCTCTTCGGAACTTGGTCGTCGTCGGTGCTGCATCTCAATACATCTCTGCTCAGCATTTTCCCGCGGCACGAGCAGCAGCGCAGCTTCAGCGACAGCAGAGGCAGCACAGGGGTTGAGAAATACATTGCTCACCAGCTGTGGTATTGCTATTCCCCTTAGGTTTTCCCGCCTAGGTTTCTTTTATTGTTCCAGTTTCAAGGAAACCTCGGCAAGGACCTGGTGCCATTCCATCTTCCTCCCTTACTGCATCAGCCCAGCAGCCAGCCCGGAGTAGCACAGTCTGTCTCCCTTGCGTTTATTATTGTCGGGTTCTTTGTTTGTAAAATAAATCCTGTTGGTTGTTCTTGACTTCTATTGCATTCTTATGTCGCTTTTAACGCCCCTAGTGTCCAAAGCAGGACGCTGATATTTTCATGAACACTTGAAGCTGTTGAAATATTCCTAATTACAAATATCACTTATCAAGAGTAGCACATTGAAGCCAAGTGGTAGTATGCAAGAACATTTGCAAGAAAGCTATGTTCTTTTTTTTCTCTTCAGTCTTGAGATAGGTTTACTTTTCTTAAAATGCATAATGCTGGATTTGAAAGAGTTTAAACTGAAATTAATACCCAATATTCCAATTAAATATTTCTTTCTTCAGGAGATTCAGAAGAACAAAGAAGATGTAGAATTAAACTTCTGCCTTACTGAATTAGAAGTATTGTCTGTCACAGTAGGTATGCCATGTATTACGTGGGAGATATTGGATCAAATAAATTACTTAGCACATCAAATAAATCATCTGGTAAAACATACTGTATTAATATTAAATCAAATATGTTTAAGAATTCTGCAGCCTACAGGTAGTTAGAAAGATATTCTTTTCTCTTTATTTAAATTCAGTTCACTAAACATTCAAAGTATGCACCACCTGGTAAAAGGTAGAAATATTACTTTGACAGCTTTCTTTTTCTTTTGTATATTAGACTGCTTTATCAACTCTGCTACTGAAATAGCAGAAGGGTGGTAAATTCAACGCTAGCAACCTTTCTTACACTTTTTAATTGTGGATGAAAAGTCTTTACTAATGAGGAATGTTATGAAACAAACATTTATATGATGACTACTATGTGCATCATTGCCATGTCTGTTTATTGCTGTTCTTAATGAAAGGCAGCTTCCTATTACATATGCATGGAAGTCTACTTTCGCTGTCACTGACATTTTTTTTTACTTTAAGCTGCATAATGTCTGCTTAGAATTTATGATGTTACACAGACATAATACCAAGTTTTAGCAGTCCCAGTCTTTTGCTGTAATGTGCTTTAATTTTTTTTTTCATTTTCTTGTTAATTTAAAAATTGGCTTTTCTATGTTTTTTTTTCTTGTTTTGTGTAACCCTTGGACAAGCTGTTACCTTTCCTGGGCATCATATAAATCACACGTTATGTAGATGGAACTCATTTTGGTATTTATAGGCTGTTCTGGGACGGGCCCGGCTGAGCCTCCTCCTCCTCCACTGGCTTCCCCCCTTGCAGGTGACAGACGGACAACAAATGAGGAACACAACTCACCAAGCAACTACAGCACAAGTACAGCTCATTGTGAGTGCCAGCATGAGGTGGCAACAGGGGCACTAATCAGAGCAGGCACTGTTGTCAGCCCTAAATCTCATCCCAGCTCTGTCATTCATTGAGTCATGGACAATAATCTTCTCTAAACTGCTGATCTGGACACTGATCTAAAACTGCAGATTCACAAGATGCTGCCCTGGATCAGCTCTGGTTTGAATGCAATTATTCTTGCTACACACTGATGACAGAAGACTCGAGAATACGACGTGGAAGGTTTGGAAGGAGATGAGCTTTAAGGTCCCTTCCAACCCAAACCACCCTGGGATGCACAGAAAACAGACTGGGTTATCCCTCAATTTCCACAGCTATTTAGCAATAGATCATGTTGGGAATTCTGGTCCAAGTAGGACGCAGCCCACAGTGTTTTGTTTAGTTATATTAAAGGAGCAAGACATTTGCTATATTATACAGTACACCTGATATTATTCAGTTTGGAAACCGAGAAGAGGAATTGTATAGCCAGACATGCTCCCTATTGTTTTTGATTATAATTTTAAAATGTCTCAGAGTTTAGAATAAAGCAATTTGGCCTTTGTTATTTACTAACTGTCAGAGTGCTCATAACTGTGTGGTTAAAGGGAGTTGATGTGTGTACATAGCAAAACAGTATTCAAATGTGTAACATTCTAAATGTTTATCACATTTGTCGACTTTGTCTTGCTAAACAGATTCATGAAAGTATATGAAGATAAATTTTAATAAACTGAGTGATTTTTCCCACTGAATATCCTTGATTTAAATGAAAATGTTATACTTCAGACCGTGGAGAATTCTGTAACTTTTTTTCTGCAATTATAGGAAGTTTTGAAGCTATAGTGTTGTAGCTTAGTCATGGCATTTCTCAGTCAGCTTAATCCTTTCCTTCTACATGAATCAGAAGCAAAAGAGAACCTCATTACTGATACTGAAGTCAGTAAGACTTGAGAGAGACTTGTACTCCTTTGGTGCAAGAAGAGCCTAGAAAAGCCTCATTGTCAAGCTGACAGAGATGAGAAATGAGTAATCACACTCACATATGATTTCTCTGTTGTTGTTCAAGGAGGATCATTTAACTTGGAATCGTACAGTCATCTTGAGTTGTGAGGAAGTTGGAGAGCCCATTTAAAAGGGAAATTCAATACAAAGTATGGCAGCAAGTATTAGTAGTTGCTATTGTTGGCAGAGTAAGAAGTACTAGGTGGCAGATGGAAATAAGTCCTTCAACAATATATGTATAGGATTGCTGCTGCTCAATTTATGGATGGAGATTTGGCTTGTGGATCATAAGATCATTTAATACTAACATACAACAGTCTAGGTAACTGAAAAGTTTTCAAGGGCAGTGAAGATTTAGGGAGAGCCTGGAATACAAACACAGTCTCCATAGGAGTATAGTGAATGCTTCCACTTTATTACAAAACACAGTTACAGTTATAGTCTGAAACAGGGTTCACACTGCATAAGCAATAATATAATTGGTCCAGGCATTCTGTTCACACGCCTTATCTCATATGATGATTGGATGTACACAGTAAAGCACGCAATCGTCTTGGTATGCCTTGCAGTCTAACCTTCCTGCCTTAGCTCCTCATTAATTGCTTATCTCAACATAATTCCCTGATATCAGTGTATTCAAGGACACACTGTCTTTCTCAAACTCTGGATTGTCCACACAGTCTCATAATACTTTATGGCCTTGTTGTTTAAGAAATCTTTCTACAGGGGAGTTCTGCATTAACAAAGATGCCTTCATCAGCTGTCTTCAACATCTTCACTTCTTTGTCTTACAGATAGCCCTCCACTATGTTTCCCTTTGGAACATGATGTACCTATACCTGTAGAGCATTAGCGAGTGGTTACAACAAAACTCACTGATCTACAAAGAAGCAGTATTTGTTTTCTCCCTTTCTAGGCTGTGTCTCATAGCGTAATCAAAAACCAAAACATAAACCATTTCATGTCAGACAACGGAACTGATTAGCCAAGCATACAGCAGGCAGTACTTGAACAGACAATGTAAGGCAATGTCTGACATATTATGGCAAGACAGACTCACAAAAATAGGATCAATGCTCTGCTTATATGACTGGAACGTTAAATAAAAAAATAACAAAAGCCAAAATACATATTTTGAAGTTACCTTACACATCTTCTTCTTTTGTGGGCAGTTTTGTTTGCTTGTTTATTTAGAATTGATTGGTTTTTTTCAGATTAAAAAAATTTACAAGTTCTGAGAGATGACCTAAAACCAAAAGATGTATCATTTTATTACCTCTTCTGTAAAATGTGAAAGCTTAGTTCTCCATAAGAAGCTGTTCAAATGAATTATTCTTATGAAGATATACTGCTAATAACATGTAAGGATATTTCTTCTCTGTCCTAAATAAATTCAAATGTCAGCAAGTTTATTCCCTTCCTCAATCACTGACACAGAGACAAATTCGTAGCACTTGAATTTATTTTAATTTGGATAGGAGAGGCTGAGGAAAGAAAGGTTTGATCTCTTGAGAACAGCAAATTCAAAACCAGTATTTTCTTCCTGAAGTAGTGGAACACTACAAAGGAAAAGGATAAATATGAGAATAGGATTTGACAAAAATTTCATGTAAATTAGACTGTAGGTCTGGTTGTACAAACTTGCCACCTGTGTTACCTCACTGTTTGGTGAGTATTCACAGAATCAATCAGGTTGGAAAAGACTTCTGAGATCATCAAGTCCATCAAATCCAACCTAAGATTGAATACCACCATGTCAATGAGATCAAGGCACGAAGTGTCATGTCCAATCTTTTCTTAAACACCTCCAGAGTCAGTGACTCCATCTCCCTGGGCAGACATGCCAATGTTTAATTACCCTTTCTGTGAAGAAATTGCTCCTAATGTCCAATGAACTGCCCTTCACACAGTTTGAGACTATGATCTCTCCTTCTTATTGGCAAGGAAACAACTGGAATCCTTATAAACTATGAGACATTTGTAGCAGGGCACAGTTTCACTAATTTCACAGGTAGCCAATGCCAGCCATAATTAACATACTTACGTGTTAAGTATGCCTCCCTAACTTTATTTTGCATTGCTTTCATATTTTAAAATAGTGGTGATTATAACTAATTGCTAAAAAATCATACTTTTCAATAGAAAATTGGAAATTAATATAACAAAATATAATCAAACTTACCTGTGCTAGACCACTAACAACATCAGTAATTACTTCCTTTCTAAAGTTTGAAATATTTCTCTACAGTTTCTGTCCTTTTTTCAGTCATNATTGATTGGTTTTTTTCAGATTAAAAAAATTTACAAGTTCTGAGAGATGACCTAAAACCAAAAGATGTATCATTTTATTACCTCTTCTGTAAAATGTGAAAGCTTAGTTCTCCATAAGAAGCTGTTCAAATGAATTATTCTTATGAAGATATACTGCTAATAACATGTAAGGATATTTCTTCTCTGTCCTAAATAAATTCAAATGTCAGCAAGTTTATTCCCTTCCTCAATCACTGACACAGAGACAAATTCGTAGCACTTGAATTTATTTTAATTTGGATAGGAGAGGCTGAGGAAAGAAAGGTTTGATCTCTTGAGAACAGCAAATTCAAAACCAGTATTTTCTTCCTGAAGTAGTGGAACACTACAAAGGAAAAGGATAAATATGAGAATAGGATTTGACAAAAATTTCATGTAAATTAGACTGTAGGTCTGGTTGTACAAACTTGCCACCTGTGTTACCTCACTGTTTGGTGAGTATTCACAGAATCAATCAGGTTGGAAAAGACTTCTGAGATCATCAAGTCCATCAAATCCAACCTAAGATTGAATACCACCATGTCAATGAGATCAAGGCACGAAGTGTCATGTCCAATCTTTTCTTAAACACCTCCAGAGTCAGTGACTCCATCTCCCTGGGCAGACATGCCAATGTTTAATTACCCTTTCTGTGAAGAAATTGCTCCTAATGTCCAATGAACTGCCCTTCACACAGTTTGAGACTATGATCTCTCCTTCTTATTGGCAAGGAAACAACTGTAATCCTTATAAACTATGAGACATTTGTAGCAGGGTACAGTTTCACTAATTTCACAGGTAGCCAATGCCAGCCATAATTAACATACTTACGTGTTAAGTATGCCTCCCTAACTTTATTTTGCATTGCTTTCATATTTTAAAATAGTGGTGATTATGACTAATTGCTAAAAAATCATACTTTTCAATAGAAAATTGGAAATTAATATAACAAAATATAATCAAACTTACCTGTGCTAGACCACTAACAACATCAGTAATTACTTCCTTTCTAAAGTTTGAAATATTTCTCTACAGTTTCTGTCCTTTTTTCAGTCATAAAGTAGTGGCATACAACAATATTCACACAAAATCGCATAATGATTTAGGTTGGAAAAGACCCTTAAGCTCACCAAGCCCAACTATTAACCAAACACTGCTAATTTTACCACTAAACCATGTCCCACATCTATTATGTCTCTTAAATACATCCAGGGATGGTGATTCCACCATTTGGCAGCTTGTTCCATTGTTTGACTACCCTTTCCATGAAGAAATTTTTTCTAATACCTAATGTAAACCTCTCCCAAACCAACTTGAGGCTATTTGCTCTTGTCCTATCACTGCTTGGGAGAAGAGAACAACTGCCACCTGGCTACGATCTCATTTCAGATAGTTGTAGAGAGGGATAAGGTCTCCTCTGAGCCTTCTTTTCTCCAAGCTAAACAATTCTACCTCCCTTGGCCACTCCTCATAAGACTTCTGCTCCAGACCCTTCACCAGCTCCATTGTCCTTCTCTGGACATGCTCCAGTTCCTCCTTGTCTTTCTTGAAGTGAAGGGCCCAGAACTGAACACAGGATTTGAGGTCATCAACAGTGCCAACTACAGATGAATGATCACTGCTCTGGTCCTGCTGGCAACACCATGTTTGATACAAGGATACCGTTGGCCTTTTTGACCACTTGGACACACTGCTGGCTCATGTGCGTCTAACAACTGACAGCCCCAGCTCCTTATCCTATGGGACACTTCTCAGCCATAATTCTCCCAGCTTATAGCACTGCATGGGGTTGGTGTCACCCAAGTGCAGGACTTTGACTTGTTGAACCTTATACTGTCAGCCTTGGCCCATGGATCCAGTCCGTCCAGATCTCTCTGCAGAGCTGTGTTATGCTCCAGCAGATCAACACTCATGCTCAATGTTGAATGCAAACTGACTGAGGGCACACTTGCTCTCCTTGTCCAGGTTATTGGTAAATGTATTAAATGCGACTGAGCCCTGGGAAACTCCACTATTGCCACTGGCTGAGTTTGACTCCATTCACCACAACTCTCTGGACCTGCCTATCCAGCCTGGTTTTTAGCCAGCAAAATGTACACACATTCAAACATTAAGCAGCCAGTTTCTCCAAGAGAATGCTGTGGGAAATAGCGTCAAAGGCTTTACTCAAGTCCACACAGACAACGTCCACAACCTGGCTGGAAGCAGGACCTGCCTTTCATAAATCCACGCTGGCTGGGCCTGATTATTTGGTTGTCCTGCACACACAGTGTGATAGCACTCCAGTGTGATCTGCTCCATGATGTTCCCTGGAACCAAGGCCTGTAGTTTCCCTGAACTTTCTTCTGGCCCTTATTCTAGATCAGAATCATATCTGCCAACCTCCAGTCAAATGGAACCTCTCCAGTTAGATGGGACTGCTGATAAATAAAGGAAACTGGCTCATTGAGCTCTCTCACCAGTTCTGTTAGGACCATTGCATGTATTCCATCTGGCCCCATAGACTCATGTCAGTTAAGTGATGTAGCAGGTCCCTGACCATTGCACCTTGGATTGTGGGGCTTTTGTTCTACATCCTTTCCCTGTCTTCCAAGACTACTGCCAGGTTGGGAGCTGAATACTCTGAGAACAACTGGTCTGAACTTAAAGACTGATTCAAAGAAGGCATTAAGCACCTTAGCCTTTTCCTAATCCTTTTTACTGTGTTTTTTTCCTGTATCAGATAAATTATGGAGATTCATTATAGTCCTTCATTTGTTGCTGCTTTATGTATAGAAGAATTTTACTATTGTCTTTTACAAAAGTAAATAAATTAATTTGGCCCTTCTAGTTTCCCCCCTGCATAAACTTGCAAGACTCTTGTAGTCCTCCCGAGTTGCCTGACCCTTCCTCCAAAATTTATAACTCTCCTTTTCCAGCTAAAGCTCTTTGTTCAGACAGTCTTTTTTCCCAACTGGCTTGTCTTGCAACACGTGAGGATGGCCTGTTTATATATCAAGCATAGTGATTCATAAAATCCTGAAATTTATTTAATTTGTTGAGTGCAAAGTAATTAGTCCCTGTTTTGTACAGGTAGTACAAATGGTGACAGTGACAAGGCAAAGCCTGGGCCAAAATAACTGCAAGAAATAAGCACTAGGCAGTAAGCAGATATTTACCTTTACAGATTTGTCAGTTTGCCACAAAGATGCTATGCATAAAAATGTTCTCTTTTTTTCCCAATTTCTGTAAAAAAAAAAGGTTTTCAACAGACTTCACAATATTTCAAAACTGTTGAAACCAANCACTAGGCAGTAAGCAGATATTTACCTTTACAGATTTGTCAGTTTGCCACAAAGATGCTATGCATAAAAATGTTCTCTTTTTTTCCCAATTCCTGTAAAAAAAAAGGTTTTCAACAGACTTCACAATATTTCAAAACTGTTGAAACCAAAAATAATGCAAAAGTACTCCAGAATTATAACCTAGAGTCCAACCTATAGGAACTCATTTCGTTGCTCAATGAAGATCTTCCAGAAATTTATTGTCCTCTCTCTAAATTAAGCAGAAGATAAATTTGACCCTTAGCCTTTGATATTCAAGATGGAAGTACTCCCTGAATTGCTGAAAGTAGAAGGCGGTAAATAATATTGTCACAACCATAGTTTATACATTTGACTCTTATCAAGAAACCACAAATAATTAAATTTTAGATCAAAATTTTCAAGTAACCCAAAATATTCATTTTTTATTCTGTGGGTGGATTTTTTGAGTTTCTTTGCCTTTTTTAAAAATTTATCTAGCTGAGTTGCAACACCAGCTTTTGGATGGCTGAATGTTCGTGAGGTGAAAAACATCCTGACTAACGTATTTTCCAAAGGTAAATTTGAGAACCACTTCATTAGTTTTTTAAAAGTCTAACTGCTTCAGAAAGTTCCTTTTCTGAGAAGATGCTCATACAAAGGAAGTATTTCAATTTTAAAAATTTTACATTTATAATAAAGCAATTTGATATGTCAAATGTAGACATGAAACAGATCTTCAGTGGTTATGCTGTAGCTGCTTCAGTTCCAGTGACATTATAGAAATCAATATCTGCTGGGCAATTATCTAGCATTTGTCCAAAAATACTCTCTTTTAGTCATTTTTAATAGGTGGTGTAATTGTTCTATGATATTAGTATAAAAGATGTGAAAACTTTCTATATCTTTTGCATCATGACTCTTAATTTAATAATGACTTCGGATAGAAATTTCTAAATCTGTCAGGCCATGAGACTCCAGTGTACTGGATTTATTTTATGTGTAAATTAATTTACAGGCATATTCATTTGTTTCACAGAGATCTGTTTTCATAAATATTTGTCTGAAGGATTTAGCCTTACACAATGTTTTTTTCTGTTATCTTCATATTGTATTCAAAGAACAAAATGAAACATCTTTGATGATGAAATATACTCTAGGATGTGGCAGCCAGTGTTTTTACTTTAATCAATCCCAGCAGACATATCTTACTATACTACAACAAACAAATTGCATTTTTTATTTAGTTTGAATCTAGTGAGGCTGAATAAACTACATTTCTTCCCCCTCACTTTATGGCTGATAATGAGCAAATGGATAACCAGATGGTATAATTTTTGTAAAATTTCCGAGACATATCCTGTAACACAAGAAAAGACACATTCATAATGTGTCCTATCCTCTGGTATGTATCTCAATTCATTCAAGTAAATCTTGGCATAGAAGCTACTGTGGAAAACCATGTAACTATTGACTCTTAAACTGTATAAATGACAAATCTCAGAATGAAAAATTGCACCTTTTAAGTATAAATGCAACTAATTTTGTAATTTTTTCTTTATTCTTTTTAATTATTTTGTAGCCACATGTTTTGGAGAAGGCATAGCAAAAAATAAACAACTCAAGATGCATAAATTTACAAATGGATGTTGTTCACTTCAGAGAAAATAAATTAATTCTAAATAGCATATATTCTAAATAGCACTTTTTTTTCAGGAAAAAAATTGAGGCTTCCACAGTAAGCCAGCACATGGCATCTAAATGACTAAAATCCTTCTGAAGGAAGTGCAGTACTCAGCCTCCAGCAAAGCCATATACAGGTGAAATCCTAGTTTTGGTTATATTTTATATACCTATTTGATAAATTCAGCATAGGGGGCTGCTTAGGGGGATCTACGGGATGGGAAGATTCTCCATCCAGGCTGGTACTTGAAGCATACATTGAAACACCCAGGTAATGCCCAGCAGATTGCTTAGATGGAGCACAAGATGCCTAGAGGAATATCTGAGACTCTCTGAAATTTCTACCAGGAGAAATACTCCAAAAAGTTTTTCAGATTATTTTTCTACAGCATTCTGGCTGAAGGTATCTGGAAGTTCAATCAATCACCTAAGGTATTAATGACTAGGTATCCTGAACATGTTCAGAAACCGAACATATGTTGGCTCATACCATAACGATTATATCAACTCAATGTTTACTGTGCAAATTAAATGAGACATGAGTAACTCAATATATTATAGCCGCCTTTCAGACTTTAGCAATATCTGCTCAGTTTATGTTGGTAACGTCAAATGACAGAAGAGAGGTGAAGTGAAAATTCTCCTTTTCCTTGAATTTTTCATTTATGAACTTTGATCTTTAGCGAGTGGCCTCTTCCATAGTTAGGCTCCCACATCAGCATAGACCCCATTGTCAGTTATTGGTGCAAATACCAAGACCTGTAGTTAGAAGAGAGATATCTCTTTCTCTGCTTCAGCATCACCTAAACAGCAGGCTCTAGGAACCAGAAAACAAAGATCAGGGAGAAAAGGAACTAATGTATAAGCCAGAGCATTCAGTGAGCAACTGAAAGTCCTCTCTCACTGTGAGCCACACTGCAAGATTTTATTTTCAGGAGAACCAGTGAGGTAGGCACACTGTTACATATTCTCTGGCAATGAAATCTTGTATGTATGCTGAATTTCTAGATAGGAAGGATAGAGCAGCTCATTATGACTATGTTTCAGTAAGGTGCAGACAGATATCCACTTTTCTGTCCTCTTACAAGGGCAGTTGGACCCACGTCAGTACCACTGTGTATGAACTAGTCTTTCTTGCTCTTTATCAGGGCCTGTATCTGCAAACATAATTGTATTTCTATACAGGAGTTTGACTGATCCAGGCAGAAACACAGAGGAAAATATGTCAATGTTCACTTGTCCCTGTACACAAACATTGGGTACACTTATCAGGCAGGATTCAGCTCCTCAATAACACACTTGGTTCCTAAATGAAGGAAAATAAGCACCCATGACAGTCACTGGAGGTCTAGCCAATAGCACCAGTGAACTTTGAGGAAATATTCAACTCAGAGTACTCACCTACTCTTGGCCAGCTGACTTGTTTTCTAGACTCTTGACTGCATTGGTTTTATGTCCATTGACTCAGACAAAGCCTCAAAGTAGAAATGTACTTTTACGTGGCTAACACTCATGTTCCTTCATTTTCCAGCAATATTTTTTCAGGAATTTTTGAAGATAAAATCATCAGGTTGAGTGTTCACCAATCAACATTCATCTCTTGTACTCCTTAACTGTAACAGAGGTTTTCCAAGCTATATCTACAAAAAAACCCCAAACAAACCCACCATTTATTTAGATAGTTTTCTTTTCAATATCCCCTACAAGATATTTGACTAATAACAGAGGAGGACAACGGTGTATCATTTTCTTTACCAACTTTTTTTTTTTTTTCCAAGTAGAGAAAAACTGTTATAAAAATATTTTACTTTCTTTTTCAATTGTTGCTGTAATGTGATACTTTTTCCCAGCAGCGGTGAAGGGGGAAGAAAATATTAAGAACTCCTTTTCCATTTAAACTACATGCTTTCCATTGTGTCATGGTTTTACCACTA
>VYZS01064193.1:7280-17795 GCA_013400695.1 Neodrepanis coruscans
ACAGCAGCTCCTGGTTCTGTTCTCGTGGCAAACTGAGGGCAGCAAAATAAATGGGAGAAGACCTTTCTCTCTGGCCTAATTAAGTTGTAAAAACTGGGAATTCTAATTAAAACAAGGAACAGAACCAAACAATATTCTCTGGTCACACTGGGCAGCGTGAAATTTATGGGTGGCTTTCACTGCAGTCCTCAAATTTCTGTAAAAAATCTGGAAGATAAAGAGATTTCAACTCTTTTACCTTTCACTACAACAACTCAGCTCCTTTAGAAATGCAGGCAGAGGTGTTTGTGTTTCAGCACATCCTGGTTGCTCTTGCCATGTTCCTCCATCTGACCCTGCAACTCCTGAAAATTAACATCCACTAACCAAGATTCCAACACAGAGCTACAGAAAACAGCAATGTTGACAGGCATTTGCCCAGTTAGAGGCACTAATCCTCCCTGTGAATTATTCATTGAGCAGCATTTTTCTTTCCTTTTTGTGGTCAGACACTCCAAAAACCCACAGTGTCCTCTCAGATGATCTGTAACAATCTGCATATGTGGCTGAAACATTTTTTTCCTTTTAACAGGCTTTTAGTTATGTGCAGTAGAGTGTGGAAACTTCTTTATTCAGACACCAAGGGAACACTTCCCAAAAAGTCCATGTAGCCAGAAGCACAGGGGCCCCAAAGGCTCAGGAACCCAATTATTGAGGTGCACACACAGCCCTGAGCTCACATGGCAACACTGACATCACACTTCTGACCAGCAGATGAGACAGTTGAGTTAATCCCCTGTCTTCCTCCTCTCTTACATAACCTGCTTCCCTTCAGACACCCAATCATTCCACTGAAGTGGGGTCATGTCAAATCTGCTGCCAAATTATCCCCAGGAAAGGATCAATTGAGGGCTGCAGGGCTGTCAAGCTGGAACTTTAAATGAACATCCACTTTCAAGACAGAGCATCAGTCAACAGAACAAGCAATAAATCATTTGACCTGGATAGAGCAAAGAGAACTGTGTTTTCTAGCCTGTGATTCTCCAAGATGAGGAATATTTGCTGCTCCAGCTTCCATCTCAACACTTCAGGATCAGCAAACCCCTCATTTATAAGTGACTGAATAAAATACCTGAGAGAGAAAGAAGAGTGACCTGATAGAGAAGATGCCATCACTCTCATTATTGTTTGCACTGGAAAAAGTTGTCTCAGCACAAGGTCACAGCCAGGCCCCAGCACTGACCACATTTCCCAGCAGATGTTGACAAGCACAGCAGCTTTTTTTGCCATTTTTCCCTGCCCATCCAGCCCAAGGAGAGTAACTGTGGGTGGAACTCTGGCTCCAACTCTCCTTTGCTCCTGAAACTCAGACAAAAGCAGAGGATTGATAACTCCAATTATTCAGTGAAGTGATGAAAACCCACCTGCCAAACAAAAAGTGGTGCTGCAGGAAAAGTTAATCACAAAAAATCAGTGAGGTTGGAAAAGACCTTTGAGATCAGCAAGTCCAAGCTTTTGTCAGCAAAACCAGAAATACCCTTTCTCAGGTATCTATGCAATATCAGTGATCAAGTGTCTCCCTTTGCCCAGAAAATGAATCTCTGGTGAATTATCTCACTGCTGTTCTTCTCCCTCTGAAGAAAGGGATACAGCATAAGAGAAAAGCTCCATCTGCACACTTTAAAAAGCCTGAACTTGCTCCCCCTGGGTGTCAGACCACCCAAAATCCCCACCAGAGACAGGGGGCACAAGTTCCTACCACTTATCTCCCCAAGAGCTTTTCTTTTCATCCCCCAGACACGTTATTTTGTCTTCAGTTCCAAACAGACACACACTGTGTACTTAGCACAGATATTTACATTTTGAAAGCATTTCCATTAACTGTCTTTCCCCCCTTTTTTTTTTTCCCTTGCTTTTTGAAGGTCAGTCATAAATAATTCAGAGCTACATACTGAAAGAACATGCAAAGCTCAACTTCTTACATACACTGGAGTTAAAGGCCCCATTTCCATCCGTGGAGAATCACAGATGTGGCAATCTGTGTGCTCTTACATCCACTCAGTAAATCTATTGTAGCACAGGAATGATGCAGCACTAAGCACAAAAAAACACAGGAGGTACTTCAAGGAATTCTGTGGCAGGAAAGCACAGGAATACCTGAGCCTGCAACACAAGCAGAGGTTGATAACCCAGTTTATCTCAGTGCAGAGCACACAGTGACTCACTTTAAAGGCCAAGACTGTTTATCCTCTCTGGAATTCCACAGGAGCCCTGCCATGGGGTTCTAGATAAAACACTGAGCCATACACTGTGTGAAACAGCACCAAGTCATGAACAGACTGGATGGAAATAACTGGGTTTATCCTCTTCTCATTTCCCCAGCTCCACTGTGTTCAAATTATTTACCTTTTTAACCACCAAACACAGAGTTCCCAAGGTATTGGACACAGATTAATCCCCTAAAGTAAACTAAACTGGTTATTAAGCAAAGCAGTGTCCCCCAAGCAATCAATGCTCTGGAGCCAGACTCTGCATTGCTTATCTCAGGCTTACATATCTCTAAGTCAAAGGTTTAGTATTTAGATTGACTTTATTCCTCTAAGAAAGCTCTGGTGGCAGTTGCAGAAGGAAGAGCACTCCCTCCCAGGAGGAATTTACACCCTCCTGCAGTGGCTGCCTGACATTCAGCCTGACCTGCTTTGAACACCAGTGAACAGAGATTCCCCAAGCACTGGATGTCTCCCATTCACTTCTGTGATTGCATAACTCTGTGCAAGCACAGCCTGAGAGGATGAAAAGCCATCCCCCTGCAAAGAGCCACAGAACTGGTTAAAACATCTCAGCCTCATCACACGCCTCAAGTCCTACGACTGCATCTTACCCAAGTCCCAGTTTGCAGGGTTGATTAATTCCATGAAATTTATTGCCATGACAAAAGACACAAGTGTTGCCCAAGACAGATCTGTCATGTATCTGTTAGGAGCAGGATATGAGTCACCTAAACTTGGGATCTCCTTTCTTGTGGCATCTGTTCCTCATCTGGTGGTAGAATACTAAAGGAGATGATACTGAGCATCAGTTTACACAGAGGGTACAACTATTTGAATCCAACAGACAAAAGAAGGTGCAGCTGGTAACCCAGGAGGGGTTAGCCAAAGGACCTGGCTGCTGAGTGCTTTTCTCCATGTGCACTCAAATGACAAGAGAAGGAAAACCCTGCTCCCAGTTCAATGTTTCTGGCAAAAGCACCGAGTTCCCAGTGACTGGACCAGCAGGAGAAGCTCTGCAGCTGAGTAGCACTGAACAAATGAGAGTTCTCCCCCACACTGTGTCCCCAAGCTGAACAATTTCCATTTCTCCCTTTGACCTCTCTGTCCTTCCCCTTCCCCTCCACCTTTTAGAAATATTTTGCATTTTAAGCTCGCTGCAAAAAAAAAAAAATATCGCATTTGGAGCTTTTCCAGGTTGGAGCCTTCAAGTGCCTGTCAGCAGAAGCCTCTGAGTTAAGAGAAAGAAATCTGCAAAAATCTGACACCTGCCACTTTCCATTGAGCTTTGGGTGGAAAATGGCCCTGGCCTCTTCCATTTTTAATGTCAGGCTCAGCCTGGCGGAAAAGATTAGCTCCAGGTAAAGTCATTCCGAACAGGAGCCTGCCCCTCCTCACCCCCTGCTCCACCATGTGCCACCACAGCAGCACCTCCTCCCTCATAACCCCCCCCAGCCAGAACTGTGGATTTGGGAGCCCAGGGCTCCAGTGGGATCCTGAAGGGATTCCCCTTCTCAATTCCTGCACAACCAGCTCGTTTGAGGAGCTGGAAGAGGTGGCAGCAAAGAGGGAATCTCCACCCCTCAAATGCCCTTGTTGGTCTTCAAGGGGAGAATCTCAGCTGGAAAAAGCCTGTTTTGTTCCAAAACCTCAAGCTCTTCCCAGCCTCCTCCTCTGCCATAAATCAGCACTTCCAGAGCACTTGTGTGCTGCAAATAGGAAAGAAAGAGGCACATGAGTAACTGTGAGAGTTTACTTGAGCCAGAAAATTATTTGCTGTATTCCACATTTGTGTGGAGGTTGGGCAGCTTAAGGTTTAAATACATTTGGAATTGGATCAAATTGAAACACTTGGATTCCCTCCCCAGTCCCATCTCACAGATCAAGATCTCTAGCCCAGCACTGCCTGGAAAACCTGAGAGACAAGAATTCCTCTTCAGAAGGGGCTGCAGAATCAACAAGGTGGGAACACCATCCTTCATAAAAACAAAGCAGATAATTCCTAATTAAAATATTGCTGCCTGAGGGGTGTTGCATTTCTGAGCAAGGCTCAAGCAATAGCCTGCAGGCTGCCTAAATCTTAACAAGCAGAGGACTTGAACAAAGAAATCTGGAAGAGACAAGGAATTCTTGAAGAAAACTCAGTAACAGAAAAGTTGGAAAATGGTCTCCTTCTTTTCTATGTAAGAAACAACAGTTGTGACACAATGAGGACAAGATTTCACCACTAAACTAAATAAGCTTCATCTCTTGATTAGTACCAGAGTAATTACTTTGATCCTTATGCAAAAAATAGGATTTCAATTCTGCCATGGAGCCCATCCCTGGCATTACATGGACAATCCACCAGCTTGTTCTGCTTCTTTCCCCATTGGGGAACCTGCACTCTGATGTTCCTGATATTCCTCCAGGATCTCTCCAGCCTGGAGTCAGAACATCCAGAGCTGCCACTTATCTCAGCCATGAGGTGCCCATGGTTTAGGGAAGGTTTTACAAAGCTGCTCATCCCCCTCTCAGCTTAATGGATTCCTTTAGAGCAACACAAAGTACCTTTTTTTTTTTAATCAAGTCCTCAGAAATTTGCTTCAAGTGCCATTTTGAGCTGAATATTGTAACTTGAATGTTCTAAAATAGAAGGAAATAAAAGCAAAAGGGATGTCATTCTTCCCTCACTAATGTCATAAGATACTGATGCTCTTTATTTATTGATAGAGTGCTCTCACTCCAGTCTAGCAATCTCAACATCTTCATGAATATTTCTATGCACAGGGGAAGGAGATCCTTCTGCTTCTTTCCTTCCTGCTGGGACCATGAAAATTGGTTTCCTTAGACATGCTGGGCTGTTGTAACTTGGCTATCAAGAAACAGGAGCAAACTCATCTTGTCTATCTGTTCTTCTTAAACTAAATCTCCTTGTAATGAACAGAAATCCAGCCAGGAATACCTTAGAGAAAGATTATTCATTTAATAACATGATTAATTCACAGCATGGTAGGTGTGTGGCAAGGCTTTTCCAAATCCTTAAACCCATGGCATCTCCCAGGAATAGTTCACAGAAGGTGGAAGAAAGTGAAGAGCAGAACAGAAACTCCTGAGTGAGATTTATCAGACCCACATTAAGAAGCTGAGAGGGAATAAGATCCCTTCAGAACAATCCAACACACCAACCTCAGCATCTGTAGAGAAAATTCCAACAGGAACCAGGCTGGAATGGGGTGGAATTTCATCCAGTCACATCCTGAGAGCAGAGCAAAGCTGTAAAAGGAGCTTGTCAGAACATTGCCCACATTAGAATCACAGGTTCCCGTGTCCCTGGAGTGCATTCAAGATTTCCTACCACTCCTCAAGTGTCCTTTGGGTTTAAATGGCTTTGATTGGAGCAACTGGGACTGTCAGAAAAGGTTTAGGAAACGAGCAGGAAGCCTTTCCAAGTGTCTTTCAGCCATTCAGAGTCGGTGTCACAGCCCCAGTGACCAGGCTGGCATTTTAATAGGAGCTGAAAGAGCAGGTCTTGGAACCTTCACTCCTTGCACTTCACATTAAATTAGTAATAAACATTAAATGATTATCTTAGATGGCATTATTTAAACATAACCTCACAGGACACCTGCCTCCAGCAAAGCTGCAGCAGAAAAGCTGAGAACATTGTGCAGCTCCCACAGGCAGGAGGGTCCAACAACATGTTTGTCCAGGCAAGTCCCCAAGATCCAACAATTCTTTGAAGCCTATGGACACACAGGGAACAAACCCAAAGCCATTAAAGACCACCCTGAAAAGTCAATATTTTATAATAAATACCGTAATTTTTAAGCAGGTAATCAGCACTTGGCTGCCTTCCTTAAAAATCCAGACTCTCCCTTTCCCTGGGCACCCAAAAATCTCAGGGATTTCATGAAATCTCAAGTACAAACTAAATCATGGTCTGCAGTGATCAAATTCAATAGCAGCATTAAGAGTGTGATGGAAGAGCATAAAACAGCCTTTCCTCCAGTGGCTTATTGTGAAAAGAAATCTGTGTGAAGGGTTTGATTTCCTACCCTTGATTTTCTGTTGTCTGTCTTGAGTTGGTTTGGGGTTTTTTTGAGAAAGGGTTTATTTGTTGTTTGTTTTTCCCTTGTCTTTTTGTGCTTTTCAGTTGCAAAACCAACAAAAATACAGAGCAGAAAGTGGTTTTACTCCAGAGATTCCCATTCAAAGAGCTCCTCCAGCTCTCCTGGTGAATGAACTGTTCTTTTCTACTGACTGCATCAACAAGCTGCTCAAATCCCTTAAACTGTGTGAAATAAGTTTATATGGGGAGAACAGGCTTGATAAAGAACCAACACAAGAGTAGCTGAGCAGCAACAGGCTGTTACTGCTGTGTCACAACAGTTCTGCAACAAAACAGCTCCTGGAGATGTTTTGGGTGCTGAGGGCTTTGGGTGCTGAGTGTTGAGAAAACAGAGAACAGCTCTGCAGGATTTGGGGGACAGCTCCATCCCAAGGAGGAAGAGAAAAAATCAGGAGGGGTTAGAGAAAGGGTCCCTCCAGAAGCTCCTTGAAGTGCAAAAACAAGCTGACAGGTCGTTGGGCAGGCTCGTGGGATGTAAGAATAGTCAAGATTTAAGGTTTAAAAGAGTGTGTTTTCTGAAAGGAATGATTATCAAATGTCTGAAAGTGAGACAGCACCAAGAAAAAACTGGTCTGTGGCTCCTGAGGATTCCTACAGAGGTTTGTACACAGGAACTTCAGTTTGAACTTACACCAGACTTAAAAGCTGGAGTTTTTCCAGAACAGCACAGGAACTCTGAAAGCCTAATTTGGTTTATAAAGGGGTTTTATGAAACTTTTTTTCCTTAGTGCTTATCTCAAATACCAGTTTCCCTCACTGGAACTGTCACACCAACCACAGAGGTTTTGGGGAGTGGACAATCACAGTTTCCTGGAGGGGCTGGAGGTGATGGGAAGCCTGTGCAATGGCTCCTGTGAGGTGATGGAGAGGAGATTTTGCTTGGATGGCTCCATCCTCCACACCTCCCTCCTCCCTGCATTCCCGGGGCGGGGTGGGCAGTGAGAGGTCTTTGACAACACTTCTCTCCCCCTCGGTTTCTGATGCATGGATGTTATTAAAGCCAAGCAGGATGCTGGGAATTTGCAGCAGAGCTTGGGACATCTTCTGTCAGACCTGTGATGCAGAGAGACAAGCTCGGGGGCTGCTTGGCTTCTGGAGATATGGGGGAGGGATTTAAGGCACTTCCCTCATTGATTCCTGCCCTGCCCTGGCCATCAGTGGTGTTTGCACATCCACTCCCAGCTGGGAAAGCAGCAGCAGCTCTGACCAAGTGTGTGGGGAAAAGTTGTGAAGGAATCTGCTCTTAGGAAGGGGGTGGATGGAGCTGCTCTGTAGGAGCAGTTCTGTTCCCCTAACAATGATGGATTTTGTGGCATCAGACTGTCTGAGATGAATGTGGTGTTTAAAGCATTGTGTTACAGAGGGAACATCTGTTCTGGAGAGGAGGAGCCAAGGGCTGCTCTTTATTCCATCTGAGGCTGGGAGGGGCAAATAAAACTTTAATGAAACTGGATGCAGGAAGATAATTTCTATCCTTGTTATTCTCTTGGTGGTGTCTCCCTGGATCCAGGGTTTGATTTTGTCCAGGCTATCAACTTCCTATAAATGCCTGCAAAGCTCCTCTGTCATGAACAGATAAAGTACCAAACTCCTGCAGAGCTGCCAAGTGTTGTGCCCCTTGCTGTGGACTTCACAAAAACTGCTGTAACTCATAAAAAATAGAATATCCTGAGCTGAAGGGGACCACAAGGACCATTGAGTCCAGTTTCTGGATCTGCACAGGATTTGTTTCCATCCCTGGACAGGGAGAGGAGCTATCCCTGATTTTACAGGGGAAATTATATGTAGAGAGAGCTTGAAACTGGAGCCTGATGTTCCCAAAGTACAGCCTGGCAGCCCTGCCCATGGTTTGTTCCTTCTCTTAGGGTTTAGAAACACTTTCATAACTGTTCCTAAGGGGAAGAATTTTTGTCCCATATTCCAAAGCTTTCCTTTGGGCCCAAGATGGGTGAATTTGTTTTGTTTGCCATCCTCTCTGTATGATGGGCATCTCCTTGTGAGTGTGGAGTTCAGTATCTGAGGGAATTTTAAAAACTTGCTCCCTTGCTGACTGAACTTAAGTGAAGCTGAAAATGGGCTGTAAATGTCTCTTGGGCTGCCTAAAACTGGCCTTTGGGAGTGAGTTACAAGTTGCACCCTGCAGCAACAAATTTCTGCTTAATTTGGTGTTTTCTCTCATCAGTGCAAAATTAAATCCATTTTTTAGGAATCTTTTCCCTCCTAGAAACTCAAGAAGAAAACCACAAAGCAAGTATTCCAGTGAGACTAAAAGCTTTAATTTAGCTTTAAATTTGCTATCTAGCAAAGAGAATAAAGCCAACGTGTGTGTTTATGATCTGAGGAGTGTGTGTGATTCTTCCAAGAGTCTCTCTCTAACCCTTGAGTGACGAATCCGATTTTTTTTTTTTCCCCTTGCTGGATTTTTACTGCCTCCAAACTTAACTGTTTTGGCACTGGAGAAATCCTCTTTCGAAGGTAAATACCCACATATTCCACTGCTCGAAATTGGCTGTACCTCACCCACATGACTGGTCTTCACTATTAATCCCAGCTGATGGCAGGGAGGGGCTCTAGTGGGAGGCAGCCATGTGGTGAACATTGAGCACAGTGTTTTCCCCTGCTTCTCTCCTTTTCAGACGAGCAAAATTCTTCTTCTCTGCTGCCGTGGATGTGAAGTCTTTGCTGTTCTGCCTCTTCCAGCAACTCCCGGGCCTGAAGCAGCAGCTCCAGAGATCCACAAAGCTCTGCCTGGCTCTGGATGGAATATGGACAGGGAGATGAATAGCAGGGGGGAAGAAAGAGTGAAGTTGGTGATTTTTCTGGCACATGGATGCAATTACACTCAGTGCATTCCAGAGGCGTTCCTTTGAATCCTGTGCAGGTCTGCCTGCCGTTCCTGGGAGAAAGGAAGAAAAAGGGAGGAAAAGTCCCTCTTGCTTGGAGGCGGAATGTCTGCACTTCCAATTATCTTTTTAGGTAGGTTTTTGTTCAGTTTTCCTCATCAAACTTCAACGGGTGTCCTGTGTGTGGCTGAAAATCGTTTCTGGTCAGCAGGAGAAAGGGGTTTGTAAAGAAAAAACTTTGCTGGAAAACTGTTATTCGGTGGTGTTTGGGTTCTGATGCTTTTCCTGTCGCTTTACCAGCAGGTTGATAGGCAGAGATCTCTCAATATCCAGATTAATTTTTAAAAAAAAAGTGGTGGTCGAACAGACTCATTTGGGAGTGTGTGTTTGTTGTTTGAAGAGGGCAGTGATGAACTACGGAGGGGCTCGGGGCTCTCTGGCAAAAAACAAG
The DNA here is from genome assembly GCA_013400695.1 of Neodrepanis coruscans. NCBI lineage: Eukaryota > Metazoa > Chordata > Aves > Passeriformes > Philepittidae > Neodrepanis > Neodrepanis coruscans. The sequence continues at coordinate 16,932 of VYZS01064193.1, forward strand.
GTGAACAGAATGTCTTTGTTCCAGGCGTTGTGTCAAATCTGTGTAACTGTTTTGGTTTTTTCGGGCACTCAGCGCTCAGATTTGGGAAATAAAAAGGGGTTATTGTTTCCAGTGGGTGGCTAAGATTCGAAACAGATGTGTTGAAGTGCAGGAGGGGAGGAGTTGGGGGAGAAAAGGATGGCAGAAGGGGGAAGACAAGGAAAGGGAAGAAGGGGCTGCTGAAAGAAGGGGAAGAGAAGAGGTAGGAGAGGAGTGGAAAACGGGAAAGGAGAGCCTAAAGGAGAGGGAAGGCAGAAGGGCTGGAGAGGTGTTTGTTAAAGCCGCAAACCACGGAGAAAAGAGTTCGCAGCCCCGAGGTCTTTGAGGGGGGTTTTTCTCCCTCGCTGGCTCGGAAGCTGCCGGGTTTCTGCACCTCCAGAGGCACCGGGATGTGCTGAGTGAGCCCTGCTCCGCTCACCACATCGCGCTGACAGGCACACGGCTCCCAAACCCGCCCCTGGCAGGGCACACACCGACCATTCCAGGTCTGCCAGGAACCTGGATACAGGTGTGAGAAAGTGGGCTGGTCTTTGACTGCCTGGGAGGAGCTGAGCCCCGCGGGATGGGGATTTGTGTGGCTGGACACGGGCTGAAGGGGGATTTTGAACAGCTCTGTAGGAATTTTGCAGGGGACAGCCCAGTTCCTTCAGTCTCACAAGTGTGGAACGTGGACTAGAGAGATTTTTTTCAGTCATCTGAAATACAGACATTCGTGGAGCTGCTGAATAAATTGTAGGACAAGTTTTTTGCTCCTGAATTGGTGGTTGCAAAGGTTTTATCTGTAGGAATGTGCTGGAGAATCAACCTTTAGGCAGTGGTTTGTCC
>VYZS01064197.1:11866-43737 GCA_013400695.1 Neodrepanis coruscans
CCCCATTGTGGAATTCCAGCCAGTCCTTGGCTCCCTCCACCCTTCACATCCTGAATTCTGTCCATTTTTAGCCATTGCTTCCTTCCCTCTGGCTCCCAGTGCTACTTTCCTCCTTCAGTGCTCTAGACAGGAAGATGCAAAAGCTGTACCTTTCCACTTCCTCCCTCCATCCTAATGCAGCATTCCTCCCCTTCAGGGGGACCCAGCAGGAGATGGAGTCACAGTCCCTGTGCCCTGTGTTGCCCTAACCATCAGCAGCACTTGTCGTTTGGGAAGCCAGGATGAGTGTTAGCAGCTCTCAGCTGAACACACTCAGCCCAGGCTGGGCACGGATCAGATCCACCATGATCATCATCAAGTCACTGATGGCTCAGCCAAGTCCTATGTGCGAAAAGCAGGAGATGGTTCAGATGACTCAGAAAAACATTTCCTACATAATACTAGTGAGGAGGAAGAATTATCAGGAGAAAAAGATGGCATTTAAGGAAATTCAACACAGATACCCATGTTTACTGAAGTGGCCTGCATGCTTCTTCCATACTGACAAATTATTTACTCCCCATTGTTTCTCCTACTCCATAATAGGCCCCGAAAAAGAGAATATGAGACAACTGGTTGGATCTCCTGCCTTCTCCATGTCTCCTCTCCACAGTATAAATTTCCTGATAAAAAGTTTAGAAAGTTGTTTTTCACAATGTGAACTGTATAATACATTGTCCTCTAATCATGTCCTAGGAAAGACATTTNAGAATATTTTGAGAACTGAAGAATGTTGTTTTACACTTACATATTCATTCTAAAACAAAAAGAAAGAAAAACAGTCACTGATCTTGTAAAGGCTTCACCAGAGTCAGCCTTAGGGAGAAATGACTTACCTATGAACTGAATTCCTGCTGCTTTGCCTTTTATATGTTTATATTAGCTAAAGTAACTTCAATACAAAAGGAAGAGACCAACCCCAGAAACTCAGAAGACTGGAAATTAGGGTAACTTTGGAGAGATGGGAACCTGCAGTTCAAATTCATCTTTTGAAAAGGCAAAGGAGGAGTTTGAACTTTGCTGACATTTCTCTTTACTAAGAACCCATTTTTATTTACTTACAGTTTTATCAAACTGGAACTAATCAATTAATTTTTCCCTTTGGGTTCTGTCTTACCTTCCCTCTGCCTGCTCTTATCACTGGGCTTTTGTTTATATCAGAGAGATCCTGAGAAATTTCCTTGTTTTCTCTGGAGCNGTCGAAAAGGGAGAAAAAGGAAGCAGAAAGGTATGATTTTAAAAGCTGAATTTTCTTTTTTATAGCTCTTTGTCCTGCAGATGCCCTGTTAAATAAAAAGATAAATTAATGGAAAAGTCTGTATTTTTAAACTACAATCTAATTAATTTCTTTGTGAACTACTAAAGCTAATGGAATTTTCAGTGCCTGAAGTAGTTTGTGTGTTGTTTGGTTCAAGGAGAATACTGTGAGGTTTCACAGTTTTATAACTGAGCATTTCTGGAAATCGGAATTAGTTTCTTAAGTGATTTTAGGTAAAGACTTCTCCTGACCAGTGGCTGTATTTGTTTTTCCTTGTATTCCAAGCATGAAGTAATCCAACGGCTTTGCTTTGGTCTGTTTGCAGACTGTATGGTGGCAGTTCTTGCATTCCAGATTGTATGTGCATAATGTTTGAAAGATTAGTAATGATGTGTTATCTCAGCCAAGTCCGAGAAAAAGCTTTGTAGACTGTGACTGATGGGTCACTTTTATGCCACTTTTTTCACTGGAACTTCTAGATACGTTCTCATCACACATCTTTTTTAAACAGTGGAGGGAAAAGGGGCTGTTTTTTTGAGTGTATTAAAGCATCTGACTCTGTTCAGACAGGATTATTTAGGTGTGGAGTATCCTGATATGACCATATTTATTTTATATTTTATATGTGGAAACACATCTTCTTCAAGGCTCTCGCTTAAACAGATACTGTCTATTAGCAAAAATATTTAATAGTTTGGACTTAAACAACCATCAGTTAAACTAGGCTCTGGTTTGGGGCTTCCTGAATGGGGCTGAATTTAAGGCACACTCCATGTGTGAAATCTTGTTTTCTGCTCAGGGCCTGTGCCTGCAACGGCTTCTCTGTCTGGGAGAGTGATGCATTTCTTAGAGACACTTCTCACTTGGTAAAAATTCAAACATTCAAAATGTTTGTGTGATCTCTGCTTCTGTCTCTTTCCCTAATAAAACAGCCTTTTCTTCTTCCCTACTTTAACCATATCACTTTCAAGACCCTCTTTAAATGCATGGTCATGGTATTTATTAACATAAATTGTTGGACATCTTCAAATCTCCTGAACCAAGGAATACTGTGAAGAATTGCTGGACCTGCAATAAATACAAATTATATCAACTTTTACATGTCTTGTTTTCCAAGGGATTTTCTATGTTTCATTGCCACCCCATAGTCTGCTTACAATCATGGAAAATGGGACACCTAGGAGTATCTATCTAATCACTCCTCTTGCCCCAAAGGTGGATCATGTTTAACTCATTCCTGACAGATATTTTGTGCAAACCTTTTTTAAAACTGATAGTGTCAGATACTTCAAAATTTGGCATATTCTCTCATTTACCACTAGCACATTTAATCTGAACTTCTCTCGCTGTAATTGAAGTCCACTTTCTTCCATCTTCTTCATCCTGAGCATCAAACCAAATTTATTTCATTCTTCTTTAAAGGTTATTTTCTGCTTTTAGTCATCTTTTTTCTAGACTGAACAACGTGCTTTCCATTTTTTTCTTTTGTGTGTGTGTGGCTCTCCTTCTGTAGGCTTTTGGTTAGTCCTATTCTTTCATCTGAATTTCTTACTTAAAGTACCACTGCTAGCCTGGATGTAGTGTTCTTACTGAGGCCTTATCACCACCAAGAAAAATAAGGGAATTACACCAGATCAAACTCCTATTTATACAGCTCAGGTTGATGGATGCCTTCTTTCAATGATATTGTTGACTCATGTTCAACTCTGATCCTCTGTAATACTCCCCAAGTCCTGTTCAGAACAACTGTTATCTGTCTAGTCATTACCCATCCTGTACTTTTCCAGACAATATTTTCCCTTCCTAAGTACAGGACTTAGCACCTGTCCTTGTTCAGATGAATCCTGTGTTTTTCAGACAGTTTCTCTGATCTCTCCAAATCATTCTGAAAACTCTTTCTCTGCTCCAATTTGCCTACAGCACTTTACCCCACATGCACATTTCAGAAGTGTGATCTGGTCTGTTACCCAGACTGTTGAATAACAAGATAGGAAAAGGACTTAACCCTTACAGATTCCCAAATTATACGCCTTTCTAGTTTGGCAGCAAACTACTCATACCAGCTGTGAGTGAAGGTTTATACGAAACTGTGCATCCATCTTCTTCTAGCCTAATTTACAGTGTGTCACTAGTTTTCTTTTATGATTATTTTCTGAGATGGTGAAAGCTTTTGCTGTGTTGTGACCATGAGTTTTTGCTCTTAATTCATGTTTCTTTTTATCCCAATATTTTTCTTTGCTGTTTGTTTTCTACGCCCTTTCTCACAAGATACTGACAAAGAAAGAGGTAAACTCACTACTAAAGTGGGAAGTAACAAAGAAGAAGCCCTCCAGAGTCTGAGTCACAATGTTTTTATTCTTATTATTTCCTTATAATGAAGTTATAGTGTCAGAAGTTGCAATAAACTCATCTGTCATGACAGATAATTTTTTTCCTCCATGTTTACAATGATGTTATGGGGTTTTTTTCCCCTCTCAGTAATTATATTGCAAGATTTCTTTGTCATTTTTCAGTCCCTATGGATATTCTTCAGATTCCTAATAGGAATATGACTTTAAAAGCCCTTTTAGCTTTTCTAAAGTGGAAGGACGAGGTGAAAGGTTAGCAGCTGTGGTAGTTCAGTGAGACAAGCAAGAACTGTAGGCTCTGAGCTGAAAGGCTATTTTTAGAAGATGCCCTCAACAGGTGAGCAGATCATTTCAGGTAACTTCAGAGTCCTTTGCTTCTCTGCATTAAATGTCAATGTGAATTTCTCTGTTGACTCTTAGTCTGAATATATAGATTGCAGAAGCTGAGCTAGATTCCAGATCAGCAAGATCATGTTTTCCACTGGAAGCATTCCAGATGATGATAAACATCATCAAACAACTTCAGGCTCAGCATGAATGTTGATGAAAGCATGCCTCAGACTTCAGGAACACATAGTCTTATGTACCTTATCTAGATGCCATGCGAGTTGTTTGAAATCAGTGTAGCAGCCGTGCAGCAAACGCTGCATGGATTTGGCACACTTTTGCAAGACATCTTTTCTTTGTACTGTAGACCTGGCCTCGCTGCTCTAGGCTGACTCTCATTACATGGCTGCAGGTCAGTGGATTCCCCACTCTCATTGTTCACTTAGGGCCCACAGTTCCCTCAAGAAGGTTGTCTCAATGTAATGGCTCAGCGCCACTGTCTGGCATGCAGAACATTCCTGGTTTGTCTCCGGAGATCCGCAATGCAAGTGCTGACATGTAACACCACAGCTGTGCAATTTGTCAGCAGACAAGGGGGAAGGAGCCCTGCCTGGGTCCGTCAGGAGGCACTGCAGCCCTGGCCTTCACTCTGCACGAGCTTTGTGCCTTCCTGGAGGCAGAGCAGCTCAGCAGTCACGCCAGCAGACAGGCCCTGCTCAAGTGCCCTGTCAAAAACTCAGTCCTGCAGAACATCTTTCACAAGTGAGAGGTCCCAGGAATAGATCTGTGTCCCCTAGGCCAGATCAACATGTGTCAGTCATTTTAGTCCAGACCAACCTTCAGACAGGGTCTCTCATCCCTGGCTACTTTCAGTGATATTTTCTTTTCTTACTGTCCACCACATGCTGGGCTCTAAGGACATCCAAGAAGATCTTAGGTATAACTCCATCAGTAACCAGATGTTTCCAATAAGTGGTTCTGACAAAACTTTATTTGGAAAAATAATAATGAAAAAATAAATCTGGTTCTGTGTTGCAGACAGCATGTCAAGCACAAACTCCTGTGGACAGTGCTCCTTAAGGAAATATGTGTTTCTATTGATAGCTACCCCACTCTCCTTTCTTGTTCTAAACCCCAGATGATTTAAATGCTCAGCTTAAACCATGCTGGTTCAGCATCAGTAGCACTGTATAAGAACTATCAATAATCAAGTGCATCTCTAAGTGAAGTGAAACTTGTTTTGATACTAAAATTGCAGTAAAATTCATGCAGGATTTTTACAGTGAAATTAATATTTTTCTTAGTGAATAAGGGTAAGCTCTACACATTGATAAAATTACCATAGCCAAATATCAGTTACAGGTGCATAAATTGTGCATTTTTTGGTCCTGTTCTATTTAGGCATACTTTTAGAAATCGCTTATCTTCATGTAAAATATAAAAATGCCCTATTTTGTAATCTAATTTATATCCAGTTTTTCGTTGTGCATCAGTAGTGTCTATTTCTATCAAATGGTACTCAGCAGTTACACAAAAGTCACTGTTTTACCGTGGGGAAGGAAATCATTATGATTTACTTTTTGCCTCCAGCAATGCATACATCCATTGAACTTGTATGTACATAAAGAATTATTACCAAAGGTATTTAAAGGCCTGAAAAATTAAGCATTTCAAGGGCTGGATATTATTTCTAATCTAATATCTTATAAATTAAAAATAACTGAAGTAAAATCTGTACTGAATATATTAATTACGGTTAATTTTATTAATAGTAATTATCTACAACTTTGAGGATGAGAGGAAAACATCCCCATGCATGCATTAGAAAGCAGTGGGGTAAACCAATAAATAAGCAATTATTGTTAATTCTCTTTGTTTCTGGGGTCATGAAGGATGAGAAACAGAAGTGAGGATGACTGGAAGCAGATCAGTTATGCCATGATATGAATGGAAGCATGTAAATTGTGAAGGCATGAAAAGATAAGTTGGGTTATTAACATGCATATTTCAGTTATCTGAAGAGCTGAAAGTAACATCAAGGACTTTTTTAAAAGCCTGTTGTTTTTCTGAGTAGTTTAACATGCATTTTTTACTATGCCCATTATGCTTTCTTTAATTACTTTTTCTTTTTCTTTAAGAAGTTGGCTAATATAGTCAAAATGGTAAATGTTTGCCATTTCTGAAACTAGAAAGGAGCGTGATACAAACCATTAATGACATAAGTTAGTATTCTGGGATCAAACAGAGCGTATAAACATCCTAGGTATGATCAGTTGCACATTCCAGTGTTTTCTAAATTTATAATATGTGAATTGAGGATTATACTGTCACTGGCTTGAGGTGCTAAAGGAGCAGACACCTTTTCAGAATAACTGCAAAAAGTCAACACTAATTTATTCCACATTGTTCTGCATCAGGACTAAAATTTTGCAGTGTTTGTCTTTCATCAGCTGGCTGTCCCAGCGTATCTGAAAGTCTCAGCAAGCCATGGTTGAGTGTCTGGTAGCTTGTCTCTAAAGGTTATCCTTTTGCATTTTGGTCTGCTTGAATCTTGAAGGTACATGATCTGCACCTTGCAGCAGCCAGTCCAGCTTCTGAGTTTTGTCTGTCATCTTTCACGAGTCCAGAACAAGGTTGGCTGTCCCAGTGCATCATTCATATCCTTCATTTTCTGATTGTTTCTAACATAATGTGTTTAGTCAAATTCTTCAGGTGATGCTGTTCCCCTATAAAAACACCTACTCTCTAGCCAAGTACTTCTAAAGGACTTGATCTTCTCTGTATTTTCCTTTCAAACCACTAGGAAACTTTCTGGTGCTTTCAAATGCCAAACAATTTTGTTTGCTTGTTTGTTTGCTTATAAAGCAATTTGCAGGGTTGAGCTAAATTTCACCTGGCCCTTTGTAAATGAACCCTGAGTATTTCTGAACACCACCATTCCAGTGACATGCAGTCATGGGCAGCAGAGCCTATGCAGGTGCAGGAAAATGCAAAGCAAGAGTAACTGCAAAAGAACCTACCACTTGTGGCCACCTGTTGCCATTCACACCCAGTGAAAAGAAAACCACTGAAAAGAAACAAGTGAAAAGTGATGCTGACTGAAATATTTTTAGGAGAAGCTGATAGAAGTGCATAGAGACTTACCCAGAAGGCAGATTTCATATGCCCAGGCACTGGAAATTTCTGCTTCAGTCTTCAGCTTCTCTATCCAAACAATCATCAGAAAGAATTATAAGTAAACATGTACAGCAAACTCCAGAAACAGGGTTCAGCATAACCTGGGAAAAGCTAATATGTTAATAATCATAACCTATCAGGCCTGAAGTGTTTTTCATATTTTTTTCTGTATTTTGTAGGTATTCTCCTTCATTAGTTTTGCAAGTCGAGTAAGAGAGCGCTTTCCTGCCGCTTTCCAGTGTGTTAAGGAGTACGATGTTGCCATTCTTCCTAGATGAAGTCTTTTATTCCTGCAACTGGATACTTATATTACTTCAATCCTATTTAAGAGATGACATCTCATTCTATATGAAATCATGTTTGTATTTTAATGACTATTGCTGCTGAAGAACCATCACAACACTATTTAGATCATGCTTTATAAATACAAATTAAAATACTGGTGCACTGTAGTAAAAGTAAAAACTAGAATTTTTTTCTCCATGATGTCTCAGTGCCTGGCTAGCTTTGGGACTAAGCCATGTTACAGACACAGTAACACCTAAACTGGTTCTGCACTTTGCAGCTTAAGCAAGCAAGACATTTACACTTAGGAACAACGCTTATGGCCTGGCCAGCCCTGACCCAGAGGTACTTTTCTTATCTAGGTTTTTCATCTTTCTTTTTTTTTCAACTACCTCTTTTCCCTGATAATGGAGAGTTGACTATATACTAATTTCCAGAAGATTACACTTAAGGCAGTTAATTCATAAAACACTACATTTCAGGTCACAGAATAACAGTTTTGGGCATGAACCAACAAAAGGTCTTACTCAGACTAATAGGCAGATTGATTTGCTATAAACTTTTTCTTAGATGTGTTTCCTTGCTACTGCGTAACTCTATGATTAATTGAGCCCTTAAACTAATGAAATTACAGATGGTTTTGTTATCTGATGCTGAACTACTTGATGACATAGTGTCCTGTGTGTTCCCATCTCCATCACTTTTCTACTTTATGGTCCCTTCCTTTTTCCAGGGTTATGCCTGGGCCTTTATTAATCTATTTCCTAAAAATGTAATTCTGGGTGTATGTTCATTTAGAGAGAACTGCTTTTGATTTATCCTCATAGAAGTTAGACCAGCACTTAGATCAGGATTTCAGTTTAAACATGCAGATTCCTACAAGTGGAAACCCCAAAAAAGGCATTGTAAAAGGGGAGATTGTTTAATTGTATTTGGAGGTGCAGTAAGCATATTAATCTTGGCTGAAATTATTAGCTAGGAGTGTTTTTTTGCATAAGTACCCATTAACACCCATGGCATAGATACTTGGAAAAATCAACCGTTTTACTCTAAAATCATAGATATTCAGTACATACGAAATCAGCAACAGGAACATCAGTGTTTTGCCAACATCATTGACAACATTCCCATTAGCTGACAGTTTTACAAACACAGAATAAAACTGTAACNAAACTCATCTGTCATGACAGATAATTTTTTTCCTCCATGTTTACAATGATGTTATGGGGTTTTTTTCCCCTCTCAGTAATTATATTGCAAGATTTCTTTGTCATTTTTCAGTCCCTATGGATATTCTTCAGATTCCTAATAGGAATATGACTTTAAAAGCCCTTTTAGCTTTTCTAAAGTGGAAGGACGAGGTGAAAGGTTAGCAGCTGTGGTAGTTCAGTGAGACAAGCAAGAACTGTAGGCTCTGAGCTGAAAGGCTATTTTTAGAAGATGCCCTCAACAGGTGAGCAGATCATTTCAGGTAACTTCAGAGTCCTTTGCTTCTCTGCATTAAATGTCAATGTGAATTTCTCTGTTGACTCTTAGTCTGAATATATAGATTGCAGAAGCTGAGCTAGATTCCAGATCAGCAAGATCATGTTTTCCACTGGAAGCATTCCAGATGATGATAAACATCATCAAACAACTTCAGGCTCAGCATGAATGTTGATGAAAGCATGCCTCAGACTTCAGGAACACATAGTCTTATGTACCTTATCTAGATGCCATGCGAGTTGTTTGAAATCAGTGTAGCAGCCGTGCAGCAAACGCTGCATGGATTTGGCACACTTTTGCAAGACATCTTTTCTTTGTACTGTAGACCTGGCCTCGCTGCTCTAGGCTGACTCTCATTACATGGCTGCAGGTCAGTGGATTCCCCACTCTCATTGTTCACTTAGGGCCCACAGTTCCCTCAAGAAGGTTGTCTCAATGTAATGGCTCAGCGCCACTGTCTGGCATGCAGAACATTCCTGGTTTGTCTCCGGAGATCCGCAATGCAAGTGCTGACATGTAACACCACAGCTGTGCAATTTGTCAGCAGACAAGGGGGAAGGAGCCCTGCCTGGGTCCGTCAGGAGGCACTGCAGCCCTGGCCTTCACTCTGCACGAGCTTTGTGCCTTCCTGGAGGCAGAGCAGCTCAGCAGTCACGCCAGCAGACAGGCCCTGCTCAAGTGCCCTGTCAAAAACTCAGTCCTGCAGAACATCTTTCACAAGTGAGAGGTCCCAGGAATAGATCTGTGTCCCCTAGGCCAGATCAACATGTGTCAGTCATTTTAGTCCAGACCAACCTTCAGACAGGGTCTCTCATCCCTGGCTACTTTCAGTGATATTTTCTTTTCTTACTGTCCACCACATGCTGGGCTCTAAGGACATCCAAGAAGATCTTAGGTATAACTCCATCAGTAACCAGATGTTTCCAATAAGTGGTTCTGACAAAACTTTATTTGGAAAAATAATAATGAAAAAATAAATCTGGTTCTGTGTTGCAGACAGCATGTCAAGCACAAACTCCTGTGGACAGTGCTCCTTAAGGAAATATGTGTTTCTATTGATAGCTACCCCACTCTCCTTTCTTGTTCTAAACCCCAGATGATTTAAATGCTCAGCTTAAACCATGCTGGTTCAGCATCAGTAGCACTGTATAAGAACTATCAATAATCAAGTGCATCTCTAAGTGAAGTGAAACTTGTTTTGATACTAAAATTGCAGTAAAATTCATGCAGGATTTTTACAGTGAAATTAATATTTTTCTTAGTGAATAAGGGTAAGCTCTACACATTGATAAAATTACCATAGCCAAATATCAGTTACAGGTGCATAAATTGTGCATTTTTTGGTCCTGTTCTACTTAGGCATACTTTTAGAAATCGCTTATCTTCATGTAAAATATAAAAATGCCCTATTTTGTAATCTAATTTATATCCAGTTTTTCGTTGTGCATCAGTAGTGTCTATTTCTATCAAATGGTACTCAGCAGTTACACAAAAGTCACTGTTTGACCGTGGGGAAGGAAATCATTATGATTTACTTTTTGCCTCCAGCAATGCATACATCCATTGAACTTGTATGTACATAAAGAATTATTACCAAAGGTATTTAAAGGCCTGAAAAATTAAGCATTTCAAGGGCTGGATATTATTTCTAATCTAATATCTTATAAATTAAAAATAACTGAAGTAAAATCTGTACTGAATATATTAATTACGGTTAATTTTATTAATAGTAATTATCTACAACTTTGAGGATGAGAGGAAAACATCCCCATGCATGCATTAGAAAGCAGTGGGGTAAACCAATAAATAAGCAATTATTGTTAATTCTCTTTTGTTTCTGGGGTCATGAAGGATGAGAAACAGAAGTGAGGATGACTGGAAGCAGATCAGTTATGCCATGATATGAATGGAAGCATGTAAATTGTGAAGGCATGAAAAGATAAGTTGGGTTATTAACATGCATATTTCAGTTATCTGAAGAGCTGAAAGTAACATCAAGGACTTTTTTAAAAGCCTGTTGTTTTTCTGAGTAGTTTAACATGCATTTTTTACTATGCCCATTATGCTTTCTTTAATTACTTTTTCTTTTTCTTTAAGAAGTTGGCTAATATAGTCAAAATGGTAAATGTTTGCCATTTCTGAAACTAGAAAGTAGCGTGATACAAACCATTAATGACATAAGTTAGTATTCTGGGATCAAACAGAGCGTATAAACATCCTAGGTATGATCAGTTGCACATTCCAGTGTTTTCTAAATTTATAATATGTGAATTGAGGATTATACTGTCACTGGCTTGAGGTGCTAAAGGAGCAGACACCTTTTCAGAATAACTGCAAAAAGTCAACACTAATTTATTCCACATTGTTCTGCATCAGGACTAAAATTTTGCAGTGTTTGTCTTTCATCAGCTGGCTGTCCCAGCGTATCTGAAAGTCTCAGCAAGCCATGGTTGAGTGTCTGGTAGCTTGTCTCTAAAGGTTATCCTTTTGCATTTTGGTCTGCTTGAATCTTGAAGGTACATGATCTGCACCTTGCAGCAGCCAGTCCAGCTTCTGAGTTTTGTCTGTCATCTTTCACGAGTCCAGAACAAGGTTGGCTGTCCCAGTGCATCATTCATATCCTTCATTTTCTGATTGCTTCTAACATAATGTGTTTAGTCAAATTCTTCAGGTGATGCTGTTCCCCTATAAAAACACCTACTCTCTAGCCAAGTACTTCTAAAGGACTTGATCTTCTCTGTATTTTCCTTTCAAACCACTAGGAAACTTTCTGGTGCTTTCAAATGCCAAACAATTTTGTTTGCTTGTTTGTTTGCTTATAAAGCAATTTGCAGGGTTGAGCTAAATTTCACCTGGCCCTTTGTAAATGAACCCTGAGTATTTCTGAACACCACCATTCCAGTGACATGCAGTCATGGGCAGCAGAGCCTATGCAGGTGCAGGAAAATGCAAAGCAAGAGTAACTGCAAAAGAACCTACCACTTGTGGCCACCTGTTGCCATTCACACCCAGTGAAAAGAAAACCACTGAAAAGAAACAAGTGAAAAGTGATGCTGACTGAAATATTTTTAGGAGAAGCTGATAGAAGTGCATAGAGACTTACCCAGAAGGCAGATTTCATATGCCCAGGCACTGGAAATTTCTGCTTCAGTCTTCAGCTTCTCTATCCAAACAATCATCAGAAAGAATTATAAGTAAACATGTACAGCAAACTCCAGAAACAGGGTTCAGCATAACCTGGGAAAAGCTAATATGTTAATAATCATAACCTATCAGGCCTGAAGTGTTTTTCATATTTTTTTCTGTATTTTGTAGGTATTCTCCTTCATTAGTTTTGCAAGTCGAGTAAGAGAGCGCTTTCCTGCCGCTTTCCAGTGTGTTAAGGAGTACGATGTTGCCATTCTTCCTAGATGAAGTCTTTTATTCCTGCAACTGGATACTTATATTACTTCAATCCTATTTAAGAGATGACATCTCATTCTATATGAAATCATGTTTGTATTTTAATGACTATTGCTGCTGAAGAACCATCACAACACTATTTAGATCATGCTTTATAAATACAAATTAAAATACTGGTGCACTGTAGTAAAAGTAAAAACTAGAATTTTTTTCTCCATGATGTCTCAGTGCCTGGCTAGCTTTGGGACTAAGCCATGTTACAGACACAGTAACACCTAAACTGGTTCTGCACTTTGCAGCTTAAGCAAGCAAGACATTTACACTTAGGAACAACGCTTATGGCCTGGCCAGCCCTGACCCAGAGGTACTTTTCTTATCTAGGTTTTTCATCTTTCTTTTTTTTTCAACTACCTCTTTTCCCTGATAATGGAGAGTTGACTATATACTAATTTCCAGAAGATTACACTTAAGGCAGTTAATTCATAAAACACTACATTTCAGGTCACAGAATAACAGTTTTGGGCATGAACCAACAAAAGGTCTTACTCAGACTAATAGGCAGATTGATTTGCTATAAACTTTTTCTTAGATGTGTTTCCTTGCTACTGCGTAACTCTATGATTAATTGAGCCCTTAAACTAATGAAATTACAGATGGTTTTGTTATCTGATGCTGAACTACTTGATGACATAGTGTCCTGTGTGTTCCCATCTCCATCACTTTTCTACTTTATGGTCCCTTCCTTTTTCCAGGGTTATGCCTGGGCCTTTATTAATCTATTTCCTAAAAATGTAATTCTGGGTGTATGTTCATTTAGAGAGAACTGCTTTTGATTTATCCTCATAGAAGTTAGACCAGCACTTAGATCAGGATTTCAGTTTAAACATGCAGATTCCTACAAGTGGAAACCCCAAAAAAGGCATTGTAAAAGGGGAGATTGTTTAATTGTATTTGGAGGTGCAGTAAGCATATTAATCTTGGCTGAAATTATTAGCTAGGAGTGTTTTTTTGCATAAGTACCCATTAACACCCATGGCATAGATACTTGGAAAAATCAACAGTTTTACTCTAAAATCATAGATATTCAGTACATACGAAATCAGCAACAGGAACATCAGTGTTTTGCCAACATCATTGACAAGATTCCCATTAGCTGACAGTTTTACAAACACAGAATAAAACTGTAACCGAGGGAAAAAATCTACACATATAATTTCTCTATGTGCATAAGTAACCATGTTCCATATTAGAATAGGAACTTGTGTGGCAGCTTGCACTTGTTCAGTTCTACTGCCAAATCCAGACCCTAAAACTATGTTGTTTGGCCCAGCCACTGTTCTTCCTCTCTTATGGCAGTGCTCCAGAAATACTGTAAGGCTTGGACAGAAAACTGCTTATGTTGATTTCTTAAATAAGAGAGTCCATGGAACTTAGACTGTACTTGCTCACACCCGCCCATTTATTTCCCTGTAGGACAATCTCTGAGTGAGCCTTGTGCTACCGTGTTGAGGTAAGGCAGGGTCCAGCTGGCAGTGAGGGGTCATGCCAAGCCAAACACTGGGGTATGACAGAAGAAGAGAAAAAAACCTTGATAAGAAGCAGACATGGGGATAAGAGCTGTGGCATTAGAATGAATGGAGCAAATCTTTGCAGAGTTTTAGGACCCCATGCTGAGACTGAATGCCGAGTTGTACACTGTATACATTAAGTGCAAAAATAGTAGTGCCTACTAAAACACACTTGATCCATTTTTACAAGTGATGTAATATGTCTGTGCGAAGTAACACGTTCTTGTGACTATCCACCTTCTAATCCAGGGCCATGCATTAGTGTCATAGCTGTGCTCCTGCTGCCCTCTGAGCCATGAGTCACCATCTTTCACTTCCTCAAATAATTACAGGCAGCAGAAAGTGGCTGTCACTTTGTCTCTCAAGGGCTTCCTCTGCTGCTCAGGAAATTCATACAAAGCCACTTTTTCTGTGGAGGATCAGTGGACACCTGAGATTTGCTTTAAACCTCATGCAGAGATAGCCCAGCTTGCTATATTTTTGTTAAATTGCCTCACCTGTTCGTCAGCCCTTACCTTCCCTTTGCTGGAAAATCAGTCATCTTGTAGCTACACAACGCGGACCACCCACAAGCCCTTGCTGAACCAGAAAACCTGTAATATTGCAAATTTTCTTCCTTGAGGGAAAGAATGTGAAGCTCTGATTTTTGTATTTCTCAGAATATAGTGTGTGAAAGTCGATGTGTCTAAACACATACTGATTGAAATTCATTTTTAGAAGGTGGACTTGGTATTACATTACCATTAAGTAACTGTGCAACCAAACTCTGGCCCAGTTCTCCACTGCCCTGCACCTGGTTAGTGTTCTCCATCTGCAAAGTGCAAAGTACGTGATTAATGCTACAAACTTAAAATTTTCCAGTCGCCGGAGGTGGCATTTTGTTCCCATTTAGAAGGCTACATACTTTTAAATGACTATGCCAGGTGCAGGGGGGAGAACCTGGTCCCCTTCAAAATTCGTTTTTCCCCTGAATTAGGATTAATTTTTCAAAGGAGCCAGGATGTTTCTGCTTTCCTCTGAGCGTGTGTGTGTGTGTGCCGGGGGCAGGGTGCGTGGCAAGCAGAGGCAGCGCACGAACAAGTATTGAAATGGTCTTTGCCTCAACCCTCTCTAACAGACAAAGTACGTTACAAAGGAAGCAAGACCTGAAAGGAACATTTCCACTGTTACTTTTTTGGTACAAGCGTGCAATTTCTGCTCCATTGGGCATCTGAAGTTTCCTCCCAAAACATGTGCAGATAAAACCTTTTTGTCACACTGTATCATCATACAGCAATTCAATTCCTTAATCCTATGTCATTATAGCAGTGGGCAAAGTCTTCCTGAGTAGGTCGTGATCCCGCTAATCTATGCGTTTGGAAGAGGGAAGCCCAGGATCGACATCCTTCATTAAAAGCCAGTATTGGTTAGGCCCAGACCGGGGCTTTGCTACAGAGATGACTTGTTACTCGAGAAGGTTTGTATTATTGGCCGGGACACACTCTCCTCTCCCGTTTTGCATCAGCTGACAGAGCCTATGTCTGATAAATGACTAATAACATTTCTGCAGAGGTGATACCAGCGAGGGATTAGAACAATATGCATGCTTTTCCCTCTGCCCTTGGGAAAGGGAAAGAGTTGATGTTTGTAAACCGCTGCCGGAGCGTCCAGGGGCGGGTGCCGCTCTCTCTTTACTGAACAGCCCGTTCTCTGCCGAGCCCATTCCTTGCCAGGTGCCCCAGACAGGTGCTCCCCAGCCACAGCGCCCCAGCCGGGACACGGGGCAGAGCCGTCGGGCCGCCCCAGGCGCCGGTCCTTCCCGCCGGGCAGGTGCCGGCGGAGGAGGGAGGGAACGGGCCCGGCGCCCAGGTGGGGCCGGGCCGGGCCGGGGGCACCGCCCGCCCCNCCAGACTGACAGCCTGGGCGGAGGGTCGGCCCGGCACCGCCACCGGCCCTGGCCCTGTCCCTGGCCGAGCAGTGCCCCGCGGGGCTGAGCCTCGCCTCCCCCTGCGGGTGGCGGCGGGGGCGTCCCCGCTGATGGGGGCACGAACCCTCCTAAAGACCGGCCCTGGCCCCGCTTCCCAGCAGAAGTTTTCTGCCCGAAAAGCCGCCCGTGTCGGTTTCCCGAGGGTTCGCCCTGGCACTGCGTGTCCCCCTGCCCGGGAGCTGGGCCGGGGAAGTCTCCTTCGCCAGCCCCGGGGCGGTGTGAGCCGCCAGCCCGCCCTGCCCGGCCGCCGCTCCGCTGCTGCGGGTCCCCCCGGCAGGCCTGGAGCGAGGGGCTCGTGCTGTGCTAGAAGTGATCGCATCCCTGTGAAACTCACGGGAAAAGTAACCTGTTTGTGCGTGAAAGGCTTGTTAATGAGCGCAACTATGCGAATGGAGTATGGCTGTTTCGTTTTCCATACAGAAAGTGGGGGAAAAGCTTTTCTGGTACACAGATGCAGTGGTGCCAGCGATAATTCTCTGGCTAAATGAGAAGCTTGAAGACAAACCCAATGCGCTGTAGTTAGTTCGTAAAGCATGAGTAACGCCTAAATTGATCTGTGCTGATTCAAGGTAGTTGTGTGCCCTGCACCCGCTTTTTCCAAAGTCATACTATATTAAAAGAAGTAGGGGCTTTTAAGAGAGAAGTTGATCTACTAATGAACGCCCAGTTAACGGAGCTCTTAGAATTGCCTTCTATTACTTTAAGATTTGCTGCTTGAGCTGCCGAGCAGGGCGCTGGGTGCTGCGCATTGGGTAGGTTGGGAAACGCTTTCGACATTATGTCCCAGGCCACCAACCGGACTGAGCCCGTGTCCGGCCGCCAAGCAAAGCGCGAGGGTGACAAAGCACTGCCGCGGCCTCGCCGCTGGGTTTGCGCTGCTTTCCTGCAACAACCCCCTCACGAAGGGCTCTGGCTTAGGCATCTTCATCACCTGTTAACAAAATCCCACAATGTAACTAACAGGACATTGTTTCAGTTATCTCACGTTTACAAAATACAGGCGTACGCGTACATAAATATATATGTGCGTATATGCTTTAGCGTTATGACAAACTTGAAGTATGAATGTTGTTTTAAGTTGGGAATCGCATCAGCTTTAATAAATATGGATGTGACTGGACTTTTAGGGTTGCTGCAGAGTGAGGCCCATAAATTTGACGCTTGGTTTTCTTTTAGTCCGTTTGCTTTTAAATCGTGGTTTGTAACTTATTCATGAAAATATTTAAGGTTCTCATTACCTATATTTGTATTTCTAATTGGAAATACAAACTTGGGGATTTGCACTGAAACTGAGACATTAATGGTCTCTTCCTAAGTCTGCTGGGCAGCTGCAGTGGTACATATGGATTATTGTGGAACTCCAAGGTAATTTACACTTTCTCGAAATCAGACTGAAGTTTTAGACTACAGTTGCTAAAGATGGTCCTTATTTTTTCACGTTTTTCCAGACATTATGTGGATGTGTACTGCGAGTCAGACAGGTAGAGCTGCTGAGAGTACTTCATGATCATATTTCTGATGTGATGTGTGTTATGTACGAGGGCATCACATTTTTGCTTGTCACACTTCCTAGCAAATTATAGGTAGGAAAACTTGAAATGGTTTCCTTTTGAGCCTGTCTAGTGGAAAGATTAGAGAGACTGGCCATGTTCTGACCATTCTTTGTCATGGTAATGTGACGTGGGATGGCAAACATTGAACATCTCCATCTAAGGTCCTGCAACTTGATCATACGATTTCGATTTTGTAATCATGTGGCGTGATTTGGTATGTGCCTGTGTTTACCTGATAGTTAATAAATGCATTGAATTGGAAATGCAGGTAATG
This sequence comes from Neodrepanis coruscans, assembly GCA_013400695.1. Classification (NCBI taxonomy): domain Eukaryota; kingdom Metazoa; phylum Chordata; class Aves; order Passeriformes; family Philepittidae; genus Neodrepanis; species Neodrepanis coruscans. The sequence goes on from VYZS01064197.1 coordinate 29,549, forward strand.
TGTATTTTGTTTTACTGATAATGACTTGGTATTTTATAATCTAATTGGATATTCAGTGATTCTTAGGAAGAGCTATGTAAAGAATATCTGAAATTGCTCTTCCGAAATTATTTCTAATATGCGAGAACAGGTAATATGACTGGTAAAACAGGATGGAAAGGAAAGCAGTGATTCTTCTACAATATGAAGTCATAGTTTCATTACTAGGAAAGAAAACTTTGACCTCTTTTCTAGAGCATTTTGATTTTATTGACTTTTTTTTTTAACAATTGCAGTCTTTTTGCTTTGCACGCTGCAGTAAACAAGTGTGTAACTGTAGAATGCTAATCAGAGTCATGTAGATCAAAATATTCTGTGGTGTTAACACCTCTCAGTTTCAGCACTTTCATTATAATATTATATAAAACATATGTTTTTCATTATACCATTTAAACTTTAAAAGTTCTCTGGATTCCTTCTTTCTTCTTCCTGGTGGGTTTGTTAGGATGTTAGGTGAAGAGCAATGTAATTTTAAAAAATGGCTTCCCACTTGGGCAGCGGTAAACTAGAAAACTGTGAGCTCGAGCTTTAAACAAGGATTAAAATTTAGCAAAACTGGAGATGTGAAATGTTTTTGTAGCAGCAATATTGGTTGTACTCATGCAACACAGCATGTACTACATTTGTTAAATGCCACTCTGCTTTAGCATTTGTAATGTAATTTTAATATTAAATCCTTAATTTGAAATTCCTTGCTGATAGCGCCCAAGTACAATAAGATATAAATCGAAATATGCTGTCTACATGTTGTACTTTTCCCCCCTGTGTAACAAGTCAATTCAGTTGATAGTAAAGGTCCAATGATAAGATTTACAGAGCAGTTAAAGCATTCTGTCTATGCAGGTTGTTGTGATGTTTGGTGGGAAAATGCTTCTTATTTTCCAACAGTAAAAGCCTTATTGCATTTGAAGCCCAAAAGTTGTAGAGCTGAGAATGAGAAATTGCTGTAGAAGGGAAACCTGAATTTATATGCTATAGAGGATAACTTACAAAAACATACTCTTGCACGTGAAATAAAGGAGAAGACTGAGAAGAACAGTTGTAATGGTGTTGGCCAGAGTTCATAATCAGTTTCTATTGCAGTTGTGTGGAAGGAGTGGAAATGCGGGGTAGGGTATGGAGTGCCAGCAACTGAAACATGTATGGGAAATCTCTGAAAAGACCAGAGTGGTTTGGGGTTTTTTTCTTTGCTCTTATGAAAAATTTTATGATTTGGAGGTTTTGTTTATAATTTTCAATTGCATTGCAAAATGTGATTTTTAGATGACAGGCCAGTGTGTGACAAATTTTGCCACCTGCTGTTAGATTGGCTGGAGCAGGATGAGAGAATGGAGACTCCTGTTAGTAATTCCAGGTGTATGTTTCATTGCAATCTGATGGAGCAACTAGCTGGAAATAACTGAGAAATGACTGAGTGGCAGCTGTGGGTTAACTATAAAGATGTGGTGTGAAGAGTGCCTTTTGTGAGAGTTCTTGCTTAAAACATGCCACAAGTAAACTCCTCGATTATAAGAGACCTAATTGTATTGAAACACAATTCTTTGTATGCTTTTGGTTCTGATGATTTGTTGTGGGTAATATCTGTCCAGTGGAAATGAAGCAGTTTTTAACTTGATGTGTTGATAAAGGAATATATATTTGTTTACAAATTGAAGAAATATGCCTTCAAACAATGGGGGGAAAACCAAAGTTAGTATTTTTTTTCCTAAGGGGTTGTGCTCTGGAGATTTTGAGCTCCTCTGGAAGGAAGATGGAATTTCCACCATCTGCGCCCAAGTTGTCATCAGTTTGTGCCAGGGGCAGAGAGGAGTAAGCAGGCTCATGTTGAATGCTTTGAATCCTTTATTTCCTATAGCAGCAAGGAGGAAACTTGTCAGGAAAAATTACCTCCAATTTATTTTAATTTTTTTTAAACTTATACTCATTATGTTAAACATGTACTTTTTTATTTGCTTCCTTGTCTGTTTTCTGTAGTGTAGGATTATCTTTTTCTTTTTTCTCCCCCCCCCCTCAACTCAAGGTCTCTCAGGAGAGATAAAATATGAAATGTACTCCCATTATATACATTCGTCATGGCAAATAGTTTGGCATATATGGCAAAGGCTAAGCTGATACTTAACAAGAGGACATTAGGAGAAACACTGGTTTTACTGTTTCTCTTCTTACTGTTACTGACACAGGCTTTCCATATTTATTTACCTTTTAAAGTACATCTCCAAAATCTGAGCTGCTTCCCTGCCCACAGAGCCCTGAAAACTCAGAGTTTGTATTAAAACAACTCTAACACCCCTGGATGGAGATGAAAAAAAACCCAGGGCTGTAGCTGTCTTAGCTGAGCAGCTTTACCAAAACAAGAGACAGGAGCTGCAAAAGCAAGCTGCATGATGTGGGATTTGCCAGAGAATGTGGGAACTAAACCGGCATTATTAAACTCCTCCTTGTGTTTCCCATTCATTGTCTCTGTATGTTGTGAAACACCAGCGAGGGAACTGCAGTTTTCCTGGAATTGTCTGACTTCTTGCTGTGTTACTATCGAGCCTCTTCTTACACCTCACCTGAGGTTAAAACCAGGGCTTAAAAGGCGGGTACCAGATGTGTGTGCACATGGAGGAGACAGGGACACCCAGAGTGGTGCTTGACTTCTAAGTTTAGTTATTTTCAAAAAGTAGAAACAGCAATGAAATTATCTTTGAGTCAGCTAAGTAGAAATTCTTTTTTATTTTTTTTCTTTTTTGATGGAAAACAGTGATCCCTCCTGTATATCAGGTGTGACCCAAAGCCTAAAGATGAGTTAATCATATGGATGTTCAGTGTTTTAAACAAAAATGACTGAAAAGTGTGGGGTTTAGGTCGGATCTGTTTGTTTGTTTTCTTTGTTCTCTCATTTAAAACCCACCAACTTATTGGGACAAAAGTACAATAAGACTGAATTTAAGGCTTGAAGAGAGAGCACAGAGGTACAAAGTAGAAAGGGGTCAGAACAAAAGAATTCAGAAGGAATGCATAGCATGCAAACATTTCCATATAATCCGACTTGTATTATCAGTTATCAATCAATTCTTAGTTGCCCGGAAATGTCAAAATTCTTTCAGATATTTTAGTGGAGAGAGTTATAACAGTAGTGATGTCAACTTTAGTAAAAAGTTAAATAATACACAATTTATAAGAAACAATGTAGTAGGTGGCTTTTGTTGTACAACACATGGCAATGAAATCCTCTTTAGTAAAATGCAGTTGCCTGGATATTGCTCTTTTATTGGAAATTTAATACTGCTGTTCCCATCAATGTGAAGACTGGGAAATACATTCTTTTGGTTTTCCTCTTAATTCACTCCTGGTCCAATCAAAGCTGTGTGTGCCTAACAGTGAGAGTTATATATGACTTGCTAAGTTACTGCTACACTGTGATGATGGTTCTAAAATCTTTCTGATCTCATTTGGAGAAAAGGAAAATGGAAGTGGGTAAAAACCTCAATAATTTCTAGTTCCGATCCTTTATGGAGGATGTCAGAATGGGAGGAACTAGATCTTCAAAGATACATTTTTACTTCATAGAGAACTGTAGGAATTTATTTAGGAGACTAAAAAATGGAGCAGACATGATTCTTGCAGACTGTCCAGAGGGTCTGACAATGTCAGACACGATCCCTTGTTTGCATGAAATAATAATTGTAGTCACTTTTAAATACTTCTTCTAATATAATCTGCTTTTTCAGAAGTGTACTTGATTTTTATTTTTTAATTTAAATTAATTCATCTGATTTGCAGCTGGACACTTTATCAGACTGACTTTATTCCCCAGAATACACTCCTCCCTTTTTTCCTCCTCTTCATCTTTTGTAACATTTTATAGTTGATTTAAGGATGTAATCGCTGTGTTAGCCTCTGCCCCTCTCTGTGTCCAGCTGCTTTCTCTTTGTCACACTAATGATCCGTCACAGCGAAGCTGTCACTTGACACATGGGTGAAAACAGAAAACCTGTCCCTTTGGGTTTTAGAAACGTTTAATATCTGTCCTGTTCTGACAACTCAAGCCTAGCCTGTTTTACAAATGCTTCTTGCCTATTTAGAAAAAATGCCAAATTAAAGCACTGGGTATTCTGTTGCAGGAAGAGGGCAAAGGCTTGTTTTCTTAAAGGATCAGTATGTATGAGCACACCAGAGGTTATTTTGTACCAGGCTGGCTGCATTTTCCTGTGTGTGTGTGTAAACTTGTGAAATGGGAGTTTAACTGATATTAGTTGTACCATAAGCTGCGTATTTAATTTGTGCATCTGAGGAACCAGAATGAAGATGATACTGGTTTTCTGCATGTCCCTGTTGGGAGATGAGCTGAACAGGCAGAGAGCAAGACTGGGGTGCTGTTGCCCAAAATGATGTTCAGATTTGTCCTCCATCATCTCTGTTGTTTAAAGACGTGCAGATGTTTCACCAGCCTTTGTAGAATGCTCCAAAGATGCCATGAGCCCTGCCTGACTCTGGGGATGGTAGGAATCTGTAATTCTACTGGTTGTGAGTTATAGTCCATGTCCTGCATGGTTTTAACTCTAAAGCCTGTGTTATGTGAAGTGTTAATGATGGTGACTGTTTTAAAAAGATTCTGCTTCAACCACTTCTGGATTACTTCTTCCTAGGAAAAGATAGAAGCAGGATGAAGAAAGAAGTGTTAAACTCCCATTCCCTTGAGTAATGTCTTTTTCTGGCCAGGATGGACAGAGAACATGGTGTTCTGGACAGGTTATGAGCAAGGTCTCTGGTTGATTTCTCATCCTCTGGTCCCTTCCCTGGCTTGCTGGCTTTTGTGATGGTAAAAGCATCTGGTTTTACCTAGTCTTAACTTTCCTCCACTTGCTATACATGTTGTGATTTTCCCTACAGTAGGATACAGTGTGTTGGAATTCAGGTAATGTCAAAAGCTACAGTTTTATGAGTCATGGCTTTACTTTTTCTTTGGTGGAGGAGATGTGAGTTGATGGTGTCTGCGAGCTAGGGCCACTTCTTTGGAAATGTGCAAGTGTTGCGCTTGCATTTTTACTTATATTTTAATATTTGTTTTAAGAAACAGGTTTTAAGTACCTCTGCAACAAGTGGCTTGATGGCTGATGTTGCCTTTACTGAGATAACAAATACTCTTCTATGGGCTTTTGCACGTTGTATAATTGGAAAGCATCAGTAGATGGAACACTGTTTCTCCAGTAAGAAATCTTATGTCTGTCTCTGCTGATTAGCATGTTCCCCTCTTAGGGGAAGATGTGATAAGTAATTTTAATAGGTTGATGACACATACAGTTCGTTACACTGATGAACTTTTATTGTTCTCTTTTTGGCCTCATTTTTTTAAAAAAATTACAAAATACTTCCTGAGAACAAAATGCCATATAATGCATCTACATGTGTTAGCATGGTTTGCAGTCTAGATGCTACTCCAGAGATTGTCAGAGGTCTCTGTTCCTCCACATAAAATTCTGTCAGAGATTATACACAGTTCAGACTTGGGACAGCATTTGGAGAAAAGATGACTGTCATCTACTGAAACCATAGAGAGAAATATTTGCAAAATAGGATGAGATTTTTTTTCAGCCCTAGGCTTCTCTTATCTTCTGAAGTCTTCCATTAACACATCTTAACATTCACACCCTTGCTATCCATGTACTTTGCATTGTATCCCACTCATGGCACATTCTTGTGAGGTCATCTACAGCTTTCTACCATCCTGCCAACTCACAACCAAACACTGGGCTCTTTTCTTTATTTACTGCTTCATTCAAGGTCATTGTTCTATTGTGTAACAACACCTTCTCATGATATAGGCAGGGCTTACTATTTTGTTGGCATCTTTCTGGTGGCTGTCTCTGAGCTGACCACAAGGTTATTGTGACATGCATTACATTTAGGAAAGTGTCACTGATGCATCTAGAGGTGAAGTTGTTTGTAAGTACTGCAAAAGAAGAGTGGTTGACTGGGATGGTGTATTTTGATACCTCTGTAGGCAGCATGGGCAAACAGGTTTATAGGTGAAGTGCTGTAAACAAAACAATAAAATACTATGGTACTTGAATCCAATTCAACTTTTGTATTTTCTGCTCTGATTTGGATATTATTTCAATATACCTTCTCTTTTCCAGCTTCTCCAGCAGTAAGAAATGCTAAGTACTCCAAATTTGATAATAAAATTTAAATTAATCATGTATCTTTGGTAGATCAAGCTCCTAAAAGACATGGGATCGTTACTGTTTAATCTAGGTTATGTAGGTTTTCTGCATTGCAAAGTATTAAAGGATTGAATTTTCTTTGAAAAATAAAAAAGGAGTGAAATCAAAATTTGCAAGAGCTAGAAGTGATTTTGTAATTTTATGTAAATGATTAAAGTGTATCTGTGCAGAATAAAGCAAAGTGTCTTTATATTATAAATATATAACATAATAAACAGCATTATGTAACTAACATAAATATGGTGGCCAAGAGTTTGCTTTTCAGCAATAAGTAGGACTTGAATTCCTCTTTGGATATAGTGTATGTACTATGGGACTGATCTTGCAAAGCCTTATTCATACATATGAGGGTTATTTATGTGTATAAGGCTTTAGAGAATCAGATCCTATCATCTAAGTCTGTGAGGCTTCATGGCTCTTTACTGCGTTTTTTGGGGTAATTACTGATAGGAGAGACCTAACTAGAAGCCAAAGGAAATAATAGAAAGTTGCCTCATCTCCCAGCATTGAAACTTCTCTTTTAAAAAAGAGCATGGGTCTGTGCAGGGAGGAGTGCAGATCTCTGCTCGTTTGTGCTGCTTAATAGCTTATTAGTACTCTGACGTTTTAAAACTAGTACTCTGGAGTGTTGAAGCCTCAGTAGCTGTAGGGATTTGTAGAGTCAGAGGTGGACAAGGGTTTACAAAGAGCCCATCAGCTCCTCTGCGCAGCACTGCACTTAGAGGTGGCCATCACTGCTGTTTTCCAATTTATGCTGAGCATTTGGGAGAAATAAGGCATGATATTACATCTCTCATCTAAGTTGGCTATTTGTTGTGTTTTCTGTGTAAGTTCTCAGTATTTTTTGTTTGTTTTATTTGCTGCATTTTTAATGGAGTAACATGAAAATAAGAGGTACAATTTCTTCCTATATTCAAAGAAGCTTCTATAAATTTTATGAAGATCCCTTTTTATCCCCATCCATATGGCAAGGACATAGAATATCAGTAACTAATATTATTTTCTGGATTGCTGGAGGAGTCTGCTCTAAACTGCAAGACAGCAGCTTGTAGCCTTTTCTGTACAACATACTGTCTCTTAGTATGTATTTTGGCAGTACTTGTAATCTCCTTCTCTGTAGAATATAAGATCCTTTTATACAAAGATACAAACACACACAAGAGAGACTCCCCACACATTTCTTATTGATCTTTTTAGTATGATAGATTTTTGTGTGTGTGTGTCCTTCTTTTAAGCATCAAAACCTACTGTTTTACTTTGACATTTCTGTGATTTCAAGCTTTATTATGTTGAAGTTGATAGCAGTGTTCAAAGCCAAGGACTTGATTGGCAAGTTTTAGCTGTGAGTAAATTTTCACAGCTGATCCATAAATCCCCAACACACCATTAGGAGCTTCAGAGTGGCTCTGGCAAACTCCCCTACAATAATTGTAGTTTTAAGTTTGTTATATTTAGTTTTCTCACCTCTTAACTGGATGCCAGGGGACCTCACTTGAAGCAAACCAGCTCTGTATCTACTTTTTTCTCCAAGTTAGCAGTTTGCACAAATAGCACAGTGTGGGAGGAGGGCTCACTCACTGGCTCCCAGTGGACAAAGCAGAGACTGGCCGAGAGTGTGACTTGTGAGAAATGGACCCCAGATCTGGGGTAAGACATTTCAGTTATTTGAGGAGACTTGGAGTACATAATATTTCACCCTCCACCTATATCCCCTGTTCTTAAGAAATAACAAAATCATCAAAGGAGGCAGAAAAAAATGCTCTTTCAAGCTTGAACATGACAGAGTTGTATATAACTCCATGAGACAGAGAGGCAGCTCTTAATTTAAGTTCCCTGAGGTAATTGTACTTATTTATCTGTAGCAAAGCTGGCAGAGTGACCAGCTTTTAGTACTACTACTCTTAACATGGGTGGTGGCAGCAGCGATAGCAGCAGGCATTGCTTTTGGGTGCCAGGGTTTGAGGGCAGCAGTGTTTCTGGATGGAAGCCTGGCTTTGAGAACACATCCCCCTTAGGTTTATTGCTCTGTACACATGCAGTAAAACCTGTGCTATGGCAACTATGTTACATCTTCCATAAACCCTGGAGAATTCTTCTTGTAAAGTAGTGCCCCACCAGCCTAATAAAGCCAGAGGAGAGGTTCCTATCATTCCCCTGGATTTGGATCCTGCTGGGTGGGCTCTGGAAGCAAACTCGGACTTGGCTGCTTGTTTGAGCAAGCAATGAATATTTTGTGTGCTCCTTTCTGAAGTCTGAACTGCTTTGCCAAGGACGGACTTGCCACTTGGTGGAGTCTGGTGTTTTACCTTTCTGTAGGGATAGGGGGCTGTGGTGAAGGAGGAGTGTGTCTGCACGGTAAACTCCTTTCAGAGGGATATTTTTCCTTTTCTAGAAGATGGAAAGATAAATTGGATCTCTTTATCCTCTGCCACAGAACCACAGGAAACCAGCCTCTCATAGCTATAGCCCACGAATGATTCATTTACACAGGAGGGTGAGAAAGAAGCATTATCTGAATTATTTAGGAAAGGAAATGAAGAATTGGTCTTGGGAAAATTTTAATTTTTTTTTTTTGTAAGAAAAGCAGAAATTTTATTCATATTAGCAGCACCTTCAAACAAAAATTACTTCATGTTACAGTTTTAATTTAGGAGGATCAGAAGCTTTGTTGATAAGGGTCTTGTTAGGCTAAGGATAGAGTAAGTAACTATAAATAGTGATACAGTGAATGGTGATCTCTCCCTACAAACTTTGTGTTGAACTTAAGCAGGAGAAGGTAAAAATATCAGCCAACAACATTCTTGCAAGGAGGCATCCCTGATTAAGATAGAGGGGTCTTCAGTAAAACAAAAGGAATTGGTGGTCTCTTCAGTCTTTAGTTTCAAGTGCTTTAACTTCATTTGCAATAAGTGGAAGTTGTCATTCCTGAGGTGGGAGTAGGATGCTCTTGATGCCTGACACTTAAGTTAGAAATGCTAGGACTGATAAGAGTAAATGAGCTAATTTCATATGTACAAATGAAATGCTTCTGCTGGGAGAAAAGATTGTGCCCTGTTTGTGTATAATAATGGAAAAAAGTTTTCAGAACTATATAGAACTTTTAACATGGATTGGGGTAGATAGGATTGGGGGAAAAATACAGTGATTAAAAAAGCAAAACAATGTTAAGATTAAAAACAGAATGTGGCAGTTATATGGGTGTAAGCAAATGACATACATCTTCCTAGAGTTACCTGCATAAATGTTATGCTCTGCTTTATTTTCCCAGTAACTGAATGGATGGGAAGCAAGCAGGTCACTAAGAGGACAGCAGGGACCTCCTTGGCCTTGGGGCACACAGTTCACTAAGATAGTGGGCTATAGATCGGAATGGCAGAGCATCTTCACCTAGGAATTGCTGACCAGGGGGGTGTTAATGCAGACTTCCACCAACTTGCATTTCACCACCTGGGCAAATCAAATTTGCAAATGCTTGTTCACAGTTGGAACGAATCAGTGACCAGTATTAAGGCATGTGAGAATGTTACAGGTGGAGCCTATGGTGAATCCATAATTAAAGAATGAACGTAAGAGAGGGTAGATTATTCTGTAACCTTAGTGCTGGTGGTTACTCCAAAATAAAAGCAAGAAGATGAACTGTGGAAGATGAGGGGAGAGTTTAGCAGACTTGTTTCCACCACAGTCTTAGTTAAGGAACTTTTGAAATAACACAAGGAGAGAATGTGACCTTCACTTGGATAACTGACACTTTGGGAAGAATATGCCAGAAAAATAATCTGTGAGCTGGTTATCCTCCATTTCCACTGAAGGACAGAAAAGTTCTCTGTGTGGTACTATTGACAAGGAAGGGTTTCAGTCCTGCCCCATTGTGAGAATGGGCCAGGCTGAAACAGTGTTGGATGGACAGGGACCTGTTGTGGGGAAGCTTGTGCTGGTTAATCAGAGATATGTCAGGAAGGTGAAGCTGTGAGGGAGCCATACCCAGAGGAAGAATCTTTCTTAATGTAGGAAAAGCCTACGTACTTCTCCCTAGCTTCTTTTGGGAGAGCCTAGGCATTACGCCAGCATTAAGTCAAACAACTTTTCTTCTCCCCACGCCCATCCACCTTTCTGGTTGGTACTGACCTTTTTTCACACAGCTGTTAGTTTAGCTCATTCTCATTTTAATTATCTTAAGGTGCAAACTCAATCGTTTACTTTTCACTTCTCCTGAGAGAAAATAAATACTTGCAAGAGGTGACTGATGGGAAAACTAAGCATCTTTTCCTGTGTGGTTGTTATTTACCTGTGAAGTGGCCAGGGCAGTCAGGACATTCTCCAGCTTGAGAGTGCAAGTGATTTGAAGAAGCAAACTAGAACTTTTTCTTGATTGAAAGGGTGCCTAGACTTATCTAGGGCTACAACAGATATTAATAGAACATACTGCATTTCCTTCACATAAAAATACGAAGGGCACTTTGCTGAGAAAAAATCCTGCTGTCCCTTTCTGTCTTTGGGTCCAGCTCATCACCCAGCTAAAATTAAAACGTGAAGTCAGGCAGGTCTTGCTCTCTATTTTTAAACTGCTTCAGCATATGAATGTGAGTGTGAAATCTTTCTTTAGGCCTCTCTTAACTTAATTACCTACTTATTCAAAATATTCTCTTCTCAAATTACTGAGCTATAATTATATTAATCTTTTCTGTAGACACACTTCAGCTACTTTGTTTGTTAATTAGTTTTGTGCTTAATTTGTAGTTCTGTAGTTATTTGTAGTGATGGAAACCTCATGGTAAGCGTTTAAGGTATATTCTGATGTGTTAGAAATTAACAAGTAAGTAATATTTTTGTATATCTGTTCTGTGTTTTCTTCTGGAAAATATAATGAGAAAGTGGACCTTTAAAAAAAGTATTCGAATTAAATGAAAACAAATGTCCTGTTATTCTTTTACTTATTTAGATCTTTTGTTTTCTGCAAGCTCATTCCTGTTTTATTTTGGTTTTATGTCTTTTGTTTGTGTGGAAGGGGTGATGTGATCCAAGAACAGGAGGTGCAGTGGAACTGCTCAGAAACCATAGATTTGTGTCGTTTTTCTGCTGATCTGGATATACTGAATTCATCTTCCTGCATTTCAGTGAATGTAAGAAAAATCCTTGCAACTACCTTTCAAGCTGAGCAGCCTTTGCTTGCACACAGCCAACCGTTTTTTCCAGTGCCTCCACCTCGGCCTGCAGAGGGTGTGCTTCCTCCTGCAAACCCGCCCTCCCACCAGCCCTGTGCTCAGAACACAGCGCTGTGCCCGGAGGAACCAAAGAAAAAAGGTGTCTGTCCACCTCTGTCCCCTATGGCATCTGTCCCTTGGTTTCTTTGACTCTCAGCTGTTTGGAACACAGGCTGTAAGTCGTATTCACAACTGATCCCTTTCACTGAAAAAGAACAATCCTGAGAGAACACAGTGATTCTTTGCACACTCTTTTGAGACTGGCTGTTGATCCTAAACCATAGTCCAAAATGGAAATACGTGCTTTTTTCTTCCCAGTGTTTTCCCGGTTCCTTTGCTTTTGTCAGTGGGGAAGTAGCTGTGGTGTCAGAGATCTTGGGAAGAGTTTTTCCCTCCAATCTGGTCAAGCAGTGTTCAGGCTCCACTGTGCTGGGTTGCTTGTGTTCTGTCAGGTAGATGAAGCTGGGTGAGTTTTGAAAGGCATTACCTTCAACATCCACATTCTCCTGAGAGTCCATTTGTAGTGCTACCTTTGAGATCTAAATGAGTAAATGGCCTGCTGCAAATTGTCTTCAAGGTGGCTGGTACCCAAGGTTGGCAGTAAATGTGGTTACACCTCCCCAGGCAAATTCCATGTATTGTTCTGGCTGTTATATTTTCACATACCTTCTACTTACCAGAAATACCAGAGATTTCATAGATTTGGGTATTAGATGACAGCACATTTGTATCACTGGTGAGAAACATGTTGCTATTCACGGTGTTTAGTGGCTGCAGATAGCTATGTGTTACGTTGAGTAACACAAACCTGGAGCCAGTCTTTTGGGCACATCGTCCTGTGCCAATCTTGGTGCTTGGAACAGTTTGCTCATTAATTTGTTCCAAGCTTCCACCCCCTTACTGCCCTCTCCAGAAAACTTTTGGCAAACCATCTTTTCTGTAAATCCTTCTGCCTTGGCTGGCCACTGCCCCTCTGTTCATGCTCTCCTCTCCTGTTGCCCTTTTTTTTACCTCAGATTGAAAATTTGTCAGCACAAAGATTTGTGTGAGCATTTTACATCCTGTAAAGAAATACACAGATCCCTTATTCTTTTAGAAATTAAGAATTTAATTTTAAGATTTAAATACAGGTGTGATGTTCAACAAGACAATTTATATTTTTTAATAATAATTATATTAGTAGATTCTTTTCTCCCATTGGAGACTTTAGTCCAATATTAGAAATGCTAAACTAGCAGTACCTGAGAAACTACTTCTGCCATCACCTTTGTCTGCATCTTCTGCTGCTGTTCAGCCTTCAGAACTGTTTGTTTTTGTAAATGAATTAATGAAACACATGCTTGACAAAATATCTTGGCAAAATCAGTGGGTTTTAATGGTGTTCACATACTTCAGTGCATGAAATGAAGCCTGAAGGATTTGTCCTCTGGAATGTTACATTATGTTTTGGCTACTGGAAATGAAGCACCTGACAGCATTTAAGCTATCAGAAGGATTTCCAGTCATGGGGGAGCAGCCATTATGTATATGTTGATCCACAGTAGGAGATTTGGACAGCTTTTGATTTACTAGCACTCATCTGTTCAGTATGAGCTGGTGATCAGCACAGCAGTTATCTTTAAAATTGATTGAAGAGTACTGAAAGGGAAAGGAGAATCTTATGGGTATGATGCAAATATGGTAGAATTGTTGACTGTTCTTCTACATAATCCTAAATGTGCATTTCTCATGGTGACAAAAAGAACTATTTTGTGATTTCCATGCCTGTTTAAAAATACCTTACCAGTTGTGTAATATTTTAAAGCAGACACTTTAAATTCTCTGATGTCCTTTTCAATAGATTGGGTTACATAACTGGAGAATTAGAAACTGTATTGGGTTTTTACCAGCTTGAGCATTTATACATTTGTTTAAATGCTGCAGAGTTGACATGGACAGACTTACTAGCTGACCTAAACATTTTGTTTTAAACCAACTATAAAAATTCTTATATTTTCTTAAGATTGTGGATTTAAATAATTGTAATAGTAGACTTTATTTGAGGAATTTGAAGCATCCATGTTTTTATTTCCAAACATGGCACGTGAAATGTATTTATTTCAGTGGGTAGTAAAACTAAAGGGCCAGGTCATGAAGCAGTAGTCACTGAAACAAGCAAAAATAATGGCAAGATTCCTGTTATCGATCTGATAAGTAAACTAGAGGAAATAATTTTCTTGTGTAGCGTATCATACAAGTGAAATTGTAAACATCTATCTCAATGTTAACAATAATAATGATGTATGTAATATATCAGCATTTCTATATGTGTGTGTTTGTGCACTTTGCATTCAGTTTTATTTATTTAAGGAGCTCCTGTTTTAGAGATTATGCAGAATTTTAGCTATTAATATTGCTAACCTTTCCCAACATATAAATACTTTGTTGTGGTCTCCCACACAGCTGCTGTGTCATCCAAAAAGGCCTGTGCTCCTTTCCTCAGGGAATTGTGTAAAAACAGTTTTAGGATGATGATATATTTGCTAAACTATATTGTCCAAAAGGTCTATTGGTTTCTTACCACATTTCTGGGGCAGCCTGGGTCAAAGCATTGATATGATGGAAACTGTCTTTATATTTTCAAGGTCTGTTTGTTTTTAAAATCATACCTGAACTTTTCCAAATCCCCCACAATGGTCTAGCTTTTCCATCAGTTGAGATTTCAGATTATTGCATGGTCTGTAACATTACTGAACTT
>VYZS01064198.1:0-14546 GCA_013400695.1 Neodrepanis coruscans
ACGGGAGACCCACTGCACACGTGAGCAGCGCCAAGCCCGTGCTGGGGCTGGTGGCACCCAGGGGCGCCAGCAGCCCCCAGGGCCATGGAGCCACACCTGCAAAACGGCTGGGGGGGGCACCGCACCCCCGCGGGCAAGCCGCGCCGAGCCGCGGCAGGCCTCCCTCCCCCCCCAGGAGGGNAGCCATCCCTGCCAGCCCAGGAGGGGCCACACTCGCACCAGTGCTGCAGGTGGGGGCGGGGGATGCAGCTGTGCTGGGGACTGGCCCCGTCCCCACCCGTCCCTGCCCCCCTGGCCCCGGCGAGACCCGCCGCCTGGGGCTCTAACATCCGCCGACGCTTGCACGGCGCCAGGCAAGCTGGGCCCCACGGCGCCAGCCCCCCACCCCCCCTTCCCCCATGCCGTGGGGCGAGGGGGGAAAAAGGGACCCCCCCAAAAAAAAAACCCCACAAAAACAAAAAAAACCCAAAACGCTTTTAGCTTCAACCTACAACACATTGTAAGCTTACAACATGAACAAATAGAACAAACTGGAAGTGTTGCAAATACTTGATTTATCATTCTTCAAAGGTCTTGCAAAAATTTTACATGAGTACTTCTTGAAGACAAATATTTTTCTTAATATTTGTGTAAGCAGTTGCATGTGATCCCTTATAACAAGAATCTTCTTTATTGCAAATTCATCTGTTTTTATAGTGCAAAGACTATTTTGGTTAATACAGCCACTAGAAGAAAGAAACAGAGACCACATGCCATTGTTTTAGACCTACAAGAAAGTCACAAGATGTTACCCACATTCCTTAGACATTGCATCACAGTCTGGGCATGCTCCATTTTGCCCTTGTACTGTTGTAGATAGCCTTTCTTTCTTTCCGGAATTCTCTGGTCACTATCACCATGCACATATGGCCTACATATCTTGTAGGCATATTGAAGATTCTGGTTTTCAGGGGTCTCACAAAACTGCCTACAAGAGAGAGAACAGAGAAGACTTCAGAGAAACTCCCTTCCCCCTTTCGCCCCTCTGCCAGCACAGCAGGGTGTGGGTGGAGGAAGGGTGTTGGAGGGGAGAGTGAGGGGGTAGAGAGAGTGGGGGAGGGGGAGGGGAGTGGGAAAGGAAGGACAGCCTAGCAGCTTCTAAAAAGAGAGGAAAGAAAAGCACGAAACAGAAAAATTGCCCTAAAAAAGTTTCAGGAGAGTTAGAATAAGCTCAAAAGCCAAAGGCAAAGACAAAAATAAGAAAAGCTTTGATGGAAAGGAATTCAATCTCAGGTCTCAGGGATGAAGGGCTACAGCTTTACCACTCTGCCATCTGCCCAGGTTAGGAGAACTGGGGAGAAAACTTCGGGGAGGAATTCCAGCTGTTTTCCCTCTCCCCACTGCTCTACTCAGCCGTAGTGGAGATGGGGCTGGAAGGGAACAGTGGAAGAGAGAGGAGAAGGAGGGGGATTAGGCTGTAAGGGGCTGCTCAAGATCCAAGCCATTCAACCTGCAGAAAATGCACTTTTTTTCTGCCACTCAGCAAGCCAGGTTGCCACAGCTCTGACCTAAGCAAAGAATACAACTAAACAAACCCAGCAATAGAAAAGAATATTAATTCCCCCACTTCTGTTGCTACGGGAGACCTGTACAAGAGAGAGAAAAGGGGGTTAAACCAAGCCAAGGAAGTGGGGGGTGGTGGGGATGTGGGGGGGTGGTGGTGTGTGCCCATTTTTGGAAGTTAAAGAGAAGGGAAACAAAATAAAGGAGGCTTCTCTCTACAGACAAACAGTCCCAAAGCCCAGAGGATCACTCTGGGAATTCAAAGGTCCCACAGACAGTGGAGAGATGTTACCTAGAGAAAGCAGGCACTCCCACCCAGCCCTGAGCAGGAGGCGGGGCAGGAGCCTGCCCACACTTTTCCAGCCCACCAGTCCGGCTCAGTGCTGCACGGCATCTAACAGACCCCTGCTCAAGCTGCGCTCCATTGCTCCACGCTGCCCTAAAGCCATCTTGCTGTAGCTGTGAGGGAGAATTTAAACAGCTGCTCCAGGCTGAGCCAGTCCAAGATGAAAGAAGCTGAAAGCCAACAAAAAAAGTCAGCTGCTGTGGAATGACACAGGGTCCTGGATATAACTCAAACCTTGCTGGATGGTAAAAGGGTGTTTCTCCAAGAAGCAGAAGCCTTCAGAGAGTCTTTTTGTCTCTGCCATGTCGTGACCATGGGGGTAGCCATCTTGCCTTCCACATTATCACCATCCTGCTCACTCCTCTCCGGAGGAGAAGGACCCGCCTCTCATGACGTCACCTCCTTTTCTCACCAGAAAAGACAGGCAAGCTGAACTTCTCCCCTCCATTTTGACCATGTACTCCTTATCTCTCAAGCCACCTCTCAGGTTCCAAGTGGGTGAAGTGGGGTCCACAGAAGTCCCAGAACCACAAAAAAGGGGTCCTTTTATACCAGATAAATTGGGGAACACACCCATGCTGGCACGAGCTGGCATGATGAAATTAAGCCGTTGTTTTGCAGGTACAAAGTCTCGGCCACTGGAAAAGCTCCATCTTGTCCCCCCCCTCGCTGGTAAAGGCCCCTTAAAACAGCCAGCCAAGTAGCCCCAGCTTTAGAGTATCCTAGGGTTTTGAATCAGTCACCAAGCCAGCCCTGGCTTCCAGAAAGAAGTCCTAGGTGGCTAACTTAATTACAAGAGCAATAGCTCCAGTCTCATAACAGTCTCTTATCCTAATATAAGGGTGCTAACTCTACAAAAGAGTGGGGGCTTTTCCCAGCCGGGTAACCTTCAGCAAATACTCGCCAGGTGCCAAAATATGCATTTCCCTCAAGGTTTCTTCTTTCTTCTTTTTTCTGGATAGATTTCTTCAATGCTGCTGAGATCTACCATGAGCCACTGAGTCACAATTCATTCTCCATGTGGGGTCACCATTTGTAAGCATTTGTATGTGATCCCTTATGTGAGAAACAAGCCCACAAATATTATAATTTTTAGTGCAATTTATTATAAAACAAAGGCAAGCAGCGCTGGGTGCTTGACCTGGCAGCATCCAAGTCAGAGATGAAAAGCATCTTCAGACATATCAGGTTTTTATAACAAAATTGTCACAAAAGCAAGAGGGATTATTACAATTTGCTTGAGATAGGAGGGAAATTATTTACATAGGTACACCCCTTTCTCCTCCCCTCTGGAATTTGGGTAGAGGGTCTTTTATTGCTTTTGGGGGGTCATGAGGATGAAGAACTTGAACTTCTCAACTCTCCCAAAAAACCTGGTTTGAGCTCATCTTAATTGGCTCTGGACATGGTGTTATCTTTTTGGTGAACCAATTTACGGTTTATCCTGGAAATTCCTGGAATTCTTTTTGCAGAGGGGTATCTCTTCAAGGTTTCAGAAAGTTACCTCCTTTAAAGTCCTTTAAACAATGGGTCCTTGTAAAAATGGGATTACACATTTAGCAGAAGGAGCTCATTAAATTTAACCATACATCAAAATAAAACCTTATTCTAAATTACACTATTAAGACATCTGAACACACTATATGAATTCTACGTATTAGTGAAAGCAAAATTATATTAATAGAGTCACTACATTTCACACTTTTAACAGGAATCTTCTTTATTGCAAAGTAATCTGCTTTTATAGTGCAAAGATTGTTTTGGTTAATACAGCCAATACGAGAAAGAAATAGAGGTCACATGCCATTGTTTTAAAGCTACAAGAAAGTCACAAGATGTTACCCACATTCCTTAGACATTGCAACACAGCCTGGACATGCTTGATTAATAATTTAATAAGGTTACATATTTGTGCAATTGTTCTTAAAATTAGTAGGAAGAAGTATTTATTTACTGCATTACACTCATTGCTTTCCTAAATTTAAGTGTCCTGGAATATTTCATTCCATTTCAACAGCATTAATTTTGACAGTATGGAAATTTTTAATGATGTTAGTTTCTACTTGTTCCTAAGACTAATTTTGGATTTCAGAAGCAATCTGTTTGAAAAAAAAAAAATCTGATTTCCCACCATGAACCTTATGGTTTGCTTATGCATCAGTAGTTGCTTTATAAGCAAAGATGTAGATGTGGAACAATGTCACTGTGTGTGAAGCTTTTTACAGTACAGGTCAAAACCAGGAATGGTAACCTCAACTGTGTTCTCAATGTTGGCATAGTTATTCTACTTGATATATTAGATCTATGTCTATAGTGTAACAATTGACAATTAAAAATTTAAAAGAAGGAACGCAATTTTATTTTTCTTATGAGAGACACTGGGGAACTCTAAGACTGTGGGGAGTATTTTAATTATCTTGAAATTAAAAATAGCAAGTTATGTAGCTCCTTGCAATCTTGAATTTACTGAGGGACTAGGAGGACTCTGTTTTTCTCTAACTAGGCTGGTAAAGTTTTGTATGATATCCAGACGGAAAAACTGCATCAGTACCTATCCATCCATTGATATTATGTCTGAATTCACCCAAAGTTCTGCCAACAAATATAGATGTTGTTATGTTATGAATTTGGAAAGGGAGGACGGTACGGAATGCTCAAGTCTCATTTGGCCACGTGATGGGAAGGAACCCATAGTATACAGATTCTTCTGAGAAATATTTTTAATGTTTTTCCCATCTCTAGCTCCTTGTCTCCCATTTGTTTGTTATCGTTCTGATTAATTTGAAGTTCAGGTATATTGCAATACCTTTCCAGTGCCTGTAGTATGTACCAAGCATGTAGGGGGTAACAGTTCTGAAGCAGACAAGTTAGAGAAGGATAAGTTAGAAATGGATAAACAAAGCAATAGAAGATACCGCAGAAATTCCAGATCATTTATTGATGTTGGTTCTGTGCTAATTGAAACAAAAAAAACAAACAAACGAAAAAAAAAATCGTTCCATGTTTCATACTATATTTAAAACTCCATTTCTCTCAGTAAGACATAAAAGAAAAGTGAAACCTCTCTTTCTTGAGCAGAGAGATTTATTACCTGCATTGGATGAGTTTCTACAGTGTCACTATGCATATACTTCTCTAAGTAGATAGAAGTGAGATAGAAGCAATTTACACTCATGAAAGAATCATCATAAAATCACTGAATATGTCGAATTGGAAAGGACCCACAAGGATTATCAAGTCTTAACTCCTAGCCCTGGACTATACCTCAGCATTACACCTGAGACCACTCTCCAAACACTTCTGGAACTCTGTCAGGTTGGTGTTGTGACCACTTCCCTGGTGAGCCTGTTGCAGTGCCCAACCACCTCTGGGTGAAGAACCTTTTCTTGATATCTAACCTAAACCTCCCCTCACTTCATTCTGTTTCCTTGAGTAATATCATTGGTCATATTAGTGAAGACATCATTACTTGCCTTTCTGCTTCCCCTAAAAGAAAATGGATACATAAAAAAAAGAAGTGTGTCACATGAGAATAGCAAGACAAAAATGTTCTAGATGTCTGTAAAAGAGTTACTTGGAGCAATTTGAGTTTTAAAGGTCTAGTTGGATGTGCCATTTATTACAGAAATTCGGGAATTGTTGTGTTCTTCATTGCTTCTCCCTTTCCTTTGTCCTTAATGTCACCTCTGTATGGTTTTAAGAATTGTTTTGTTTGTGTGACTGTGATCAAAATGGATGTTTTGGACATTGATTCTTTGAATGGACCATCTATTATGTGACTATTTATAACTGTAAACCCTGGAATTCAACAATGAAATTTCCCACCAAATTTAGGCCTTTTTGTGTTGAACAGCAGACAAATTAGAAGATGTCTAGGAAACTTTTCTCTCCCCCTGCCTCCCTCCTTTCTTTTCTTGGTTGCACTGCTCCGACTTACTTAACATATTTGGTTTTCATGCTCCACTTACTTAACATACACAAGCAGCCAAAAGGCTACAGAAAAAAGCAGGTATTTAACCCGTCACTCCCCTCATACTGCACTAGGACTATGCAGAATTTGAAAGACCAGTCAGAATTTGATACTAGAGTGTAAAAATCCCAATTAAATATTCACTGTAGCTTTTCTTAAATCTAACTAAATAAAAAAGATTTATTCTATATGGAAGTTGGTGAGGTTTAAAAACTAAGTAAAGTACTGCCCAATAATTGCTTGAGGAAGCTATGTAGATTTTATGATAGCAACACTGTGTTACTAGCTAACATGAACTATACTCCCTGGTCTAGAGAGTGTAACTCTCAGATCAGGAGGTCAAGGGAGTGACCCAAAAAGATGTCTTACTGCATTTGTTGTAACCTTGATACTTTCAAAAAGACAAATTCATAGCATTCTTTGAAGACAGTGTTGAAATTACGCACGACTGCTTGGTCCTTCTCTGAATTTTGACTCATTAAAATAGTACATAATAGTGTTGTATTGTAAGCATTTCTTTTATCATAAGCATTTCTTTTATCAGCTTAAGTATGTACTTGCAAGCACTGCAGTTTGGAAGGAAATTTGCAGCCTTATCTAACAAAATGCAAGTAAGCAAGCATTATCATGAACATATTTGCTCAAAGCAAAAAAATAAAACCTGCAACAGGAGTAGGGATCCTCTTAAGGGCTGTGTTGCTAGGCTAAACTAGGTATCGTGAGGGTAGTAGCAGACGATTTAGACAGCTAACTTGGAAAAAGGCAATTATGTATTACACAAAACCTAGTAAGTATAAGAGATCTGTGCTGTAAAGAGGAGTGGGATAAGGAGACTGGGCTGTCTTAGATGAATATATGAAAAGAAAAAACCCAGAAAAGTATTTTAATACATTTGTTTAAACATCCTCTATGGGGAAGGAGGAAATAATGTTGTATGTAGCAAACTATATATCTTGCTGCTTAAGGTACTAGTACTCCACTTAATAGTCTGGTACTCCATTCAGTGTTCTGGTATTTTACTTTGTTTATTTGTCTTCCCTGTATTGATTACTGCAGTTTGATTTGGTTTGTAAGGGCAAGAGGAGATGATCTGTAGGCACAGCTGATGTGCTTGCCCTAGAAGAAAAAGTTTTCTACGTTATGTGTCAGTGAGCCTAAAATCTGCCTCGGCCTCACGCTTCAAGAAACACTGAAATGAGGCCTTCCTTTGTATTTTGACAACCACAAATGATAAATATTATTCAATTGTTTTTAAGACTAGTAATATGCCAACCAATCACATAAACTGTAAGAGCGCATGATCGAGACCCCTCAACCAATGATTCTGTGAGATTTATCACGTGATCATACAAGAAACATAAAGATCTGTACATAATGTAATAAACTATTCCTTGTTTGTAATGTGATTGTGGCCTGTGTCAGTCTGTGTCGCCGGTTGGGGATTGTGCCCATTGCAGCCATAATGACCTTTATTTTAATGAGGGTTAGTAGAAGGAATATAATGTTTCTTTTAAAATTATGAAATATAATCTATAGACTACTTCCCCCATAATATAGTGGTTAAGATTTTTGGATTGCATTGTTTGTCAAAGTCAATTCTTTGATTTTTTCTTGAAATAGTGTACAGATATTTTATTTTAATATATATTATATACACACATGTATATACATATGTATATATCTGTAACTATATAACAAATAAAGTTGAAACTAAAATAACCAGAATTTATTTTAAAATATAAAATGGAATGGGCTATGGACATAAACATAGAAAAGACATGAAAGATATATGACTTTAAGAACATAGATAAAGGAGTTTTCCTTGGAATACTGTGTTCAGTTTGACTATTTAATGCTCCTCTTACATTTCTGACATCTACAACCTCACATAGAATACATTCATGCAATGAAGTCCAGAGTATTAATTATGTATACAATGAAAATGTATGTTCTTATTGAATTTTTCTTGATACTTTCATTTGAGGTTGTGAGTTTCTTATATTAAGAGAAGGTACGAAGAGAATTCTGTTTGCTTTCTCATTTTTTTCTTTCACTTTTATGTCTCTTACACTTTTTCTTTTAGTTCCTTATGTCTACTAGATCTTGATCCTGGTTATGGGTTGTCTTTGGTTTTTTATAGCTGTGGCCAAGTTCACTTTCATTAATTCACATCCTGTGTTTAATTTAAGAAGTCTCTATATTTTTTTTTAATTTCTGCAGCCAGTTAGTGAACTCTCAGCTTATTATTTCTTCAAAAGGTTGTGAATTTGTGTTTTGTAATAACGAGGTCTATCTTACTTATATGGTTACAGTCCTCAAGGTCAGCTATTTTTTTCTTCAAGACTCCCTTGTATTGATGGCTCCTCAATTTGACAGTGATGGCAAATTTCAGGAGTCTATATCAACTTGTGTGTCAATATCATCAAATGAAAGTGTAAATAAGATCAATCCCAAATTATATTCTTGAGAAACTCATTGAGTGTGTGCCTTACAGCCCCCAAACTGCTTTTTCAGTATAACTCGTTTTGAGCTCTCCCTTCAGCCAGTTGCTTATTTACCTCATACACGTTCTGACACCCATACTTCCCAGATTTCACAATAATTTTCCACTTGGCAGGATACGAAACATCTGTAGATGTCCAGGGAGACTATTTTTTCTAGTTTCCTGTATGAAAGTAAATGTCATGTTGAAGAAAGTAAGTACAATCTTTCTCTGGTAAAGTAATATTTTATTATGTCATGTGCCATTTAGTTCCCAATTTTCTGAACTTTTACCTTGCCTTCAGAACAAAATAACAAATTTGTAGCTGAGAAGATCACTTCCTACCCTATTTCCTAATCATACAGTACCTCACCTAGCTTGGATTAATTTTAAAATACTGCTATACTATCTGAAATTTCAAATACTAGGAATTTTCCATCATCTATAATAGAAAACAGAGATCCCTACATTTAGTACTCAAGCTTAACTGTTATCTCTACTATAAATATTATAGTTTGTATATAAAACAAATATAAATAAATATATATACATTTATTTTCTTGGCATGCTATCTTTTCCCAAAAGTTCATTGTCATTGTGCTGAGATCAAGCAAAGCACTTATGTTTCTTTGACAAGGTTGTTCTTATGAAATACCATGAAATAAATTGAGAAGCAGCACTTCAGAACATCTGCTTCAGAACTCAGAGCTGAATTGGCCTGACATTGCTACTAAAATAGGTATTTTGTGAGGCAAACTAGAAAAACTTACTGAGATAAAAAAAATCTTCTCCCATTTTATTCTGTCTTTCATGAAGGATTTTTCAAAGTTTTCCTGCAGCTTTTGTTCAAAACACAAAGGTGCAGATTTGCTGGCTAGAGTATCTCCATGAGGTATCTATTTATTGCAGAAGGGGTTTTTTTAGGCCTATTTCACTTTGAGCAGATTTTGGCTGAAGGCACAGCCTACAGATCACAGCTTTTGTAAAATGTATAAAGCTTTTACTGAGACTTCTAGTGCCTTTTAAGTATTCTTTACAATTTATATTAGTTTCTTACTAGGTATTCTGCCCACCTGCTAACCAGCAATAGAATGTGGGAACAATCCTTTCAAAGATGGCTGGACTATATTTTTTTAAATCCCATAGCATAGCACCATAGTTTATAATAGAGTGGTGAAATCTATGTGAAAACTGTGTATAGAGTAAGACAAAAAAGAGTAACTTTTTCAAATGTTCACTGCTCAGAGAGAAAAAACATCAAAAATAGCTGGAAACAAGGATAATGCATTCAGCTACTAAAAGAACAATATTTTTTCTCCATTCCAAGACTTGCTCTCTCAATCTACAATGTAAGAAGGAAAAACTCAGTACTCTCCCTTGAATCTTCATTTTATAAAAAGGTATAATTTCTTTTTTACTTTTGAATGGCACCAATTAGCACCAATTTAAACTTTACTGAAAAGTCTGTTCTATAAAGTGACTCTGTAGGATCAGCCTGGTTTAAAATAGACTAGATGGAATAAAAAATAAAGTATTATGTCATCTCCAAGTAGTGCTCAAGCAAACCCTGCTGAAGTTTGTGTTACGCAGCATTATCTGTGGTTATGTATGTACATGCTGACACTGTAAGGTACTATCTCTATCAACTTAGTGTGGCTTGATGTTGTCTGTGACACACTGGCTAGACATTAAGGTTGTGGCATAGAAGATGCAGCCAGCAGTAAGTCTTTGGGAATTCAAAGATGGCATTAGTAGCATTGATAGCATCTCATATTGGTGTTTGTCATTCTTGCCCTGTGGACTGTGTGGGTCTGTGTCCCTGGGAAAAAAATTAGTTCTGTGACTTTACCGGTAATAAGGAGAGTGGTGATTTATTTATTTATTTAAAACTGGATGGGAAGTCTCTAAGGCCATTTCTCTAAAAGTTAACTTCATGTAATACTAGTCTTGATAGTCTTCCCTGCCTTGTCTCTTCTACCATGTTCTACTTCTAAGTGTGTTTCAGCATTTGTTGCATGTCAAGGTAGAGCAAAATGTATGACAGACAAGCTAATAAATGCCAACAACCCATACTAGATGCACTTTTTTATTTCATAGAAAAATCACCTTTCAAAAGCCCTGCCATGATCAATAAAATTTTATTACCAGTGAATGTCCATACTCAGCTTCTCAAAACATCCACCAGAGTAGAGAAACACATAGAGCAAGATGACCACCGGTTACTGTGGTAGTCTCACAGTTGTTTGCAGTGACATGCTATCTCTGTAAGTCACAGTGGTCTGTGACACAGTCTGTGTGGTGAAAATCATATAATGGTGGGTAAAAGCATGACCAGTTTTGGAACGGGACCTTGAAGCTTCCGCCTTATACAAAGTGGACTATCATAACAATATCAGAGAGGACATAGGAATTGCAATTACATGTAAAATAAAGCAAAGATGACTTACCTGGTACCAGTTCATTAAAATGTGATTTTGTTTTGAAGTTATTAAGGAAAATAAAACTAAAAAAATACAAAACCTCTTTGATTTTGTGTACAATGAACTGTATAGAACTACTATTTCTGTGCTTCTGCTTGCAAGAACAGAGCAGCTATTGATTCACAGATGAATTAATTTAGAGTCAATCAAGCAAATTCCTGGCAACAAGAATTAGTAACTTTTACCCACTTGGAGGACACAATCCTCTAGCCAGCAGTAAGAAGGAATGCATTTTTGTGAGTGCATTTATGGTTGATTTTCAACAAGTTTGTGACTGGAATTTTGTCACACAGATTCTAGTTTGGGTCAGAACTAGGAAAAGTGAAGTTCTTGTGTTGTAAAGTCCCTTTTTAGTTTTAAGCTCTGTCAGAATTATAGTCAGAGCATAATGAAGTAGAAGCATAGATTTACAAGGAAAAAAAAAGTAAAAGGAATTTCTAAAGGTCCTCTGTGCCACACCTGTATCTCATAAGGATCATCCTTCTTTTTCCTGGCATTTAATTGCCTGACTTGGTCTTGGAAAGAGGAAGAAAAAACGCAGGCCTCCTCCTTGTAGACTTCCTCTGCAAACTAGCCCATGGCTTCTCAGTAAGCTAGTATTAATTAAAACTTAATAAATCTCCTTTTGTCACAACCACATTTTGACCTCTTCCCCAAAGGCAGAGTAATGGAGCATCACTAATCCTCTAGGTCCATAAAAGCTTTTATAAATTTGTCTTTCTGGTATTTTCTTTTCTGGCTGAAAATTGTGGTAGTTTAGTCCCTCCTTGTAAGTTAATCTTTCCTTTTATTAAACTGTGCCCCTGATTTCCTTTCTAGACTAACCTGTCCCACTTATTCCTTGAATTGTGAACGTGGTACTCAAAGAAATGCTAGCAACTAATCAGTAAAATGGAAAGATTCATCATATATGCATTACATTTCTTATAGAAATGGTTACTGAAAAGGATTCTCACTGTGGTGTTTCCTTTTGTTGTACCAGGATGACATTTTGAATTTTTGTAAAATCCATGGCCTAATATAATTCTCTCAGACCAAAGTACAATCTGTGTTTTTCTTTCATATTTTGGTTTAACCCCAGCCACTGACTAACCTTGACACAGCCACTTGCTCACTCCCACCATGATGGGATGGAGGAAAGAATCAGAAGAGTGAAAATAGTTTAATAGGTAGAGCAAAAGCTGCTCACACAAGCAAAGCAAAACAAGGAATTCATTCACCATTTCCCATGTCTGAGGATGTGTTCAGCTTCAAGAAAGCAGGGCTCCATTATGGAATGGTGACTTGGGAAGACAAATGCCATCAGTCCTATTTTCTACTTCCTTCTTCCTTCTTCTCCCCCTGGCTTTATACATTGAACACAAGACCATAGGGTCTGGAATATCCCTTTGATCAATTTGGATCAGCTGGCCTTCCTGTGTCCCCTCTTTGCTCTTTGCACAGCTCCAGCCTGCTCACTGGAAGAGCAGTAGAAGAAGCAGGAAAGGCCTTGATGTTGTGCAAGCACTCCTCAGCAATAACAAAAACATTTCTATGTTATCAACACTATTTTCAGCACAAATCCAAAGTACAGCCCTATGCCAGCTATTGTGAAGAAAACTGCAAAAACCAGAACAACTATTAGAGCTGCATAATAACTTGTGGCAAAATATTAGACTAATTTCTAGACTTTTTCTCTACTGTATCAGCCTTTTCGAATAAATGTCATTGCTGTCAAAAAAAAGGTAAAGAAAATACTTCTATTTATATATGGTAAAATTTTAGGGATCTGCAAAGTGACTAGAAGAAAAAAAAATTTTCATCATGCCAATTCATGTGTTGTTTTCCATTCTGGGTGATTAACTGTTCTGAAGTAACTGGATTTCTCAGTGACTTTACTTGAGTGGCTCATGGATCTTTATTGATTTTGCTCACATTTGTGTTTATTCAGGAAGAAAATTTGAGAGATTGTCTTGCAACTGAGCTTACTTTTTCATCATATCTGTAGGAGGAACTATTTAATTGTCAATAAATTGTCAATAAATTGTTAATTGAAAATCCTAGAAATAGAAGATAAGATCTTTATCCAGCGATTACTACTAGTATTTGAGACATCCTAAACTGTTCATTATCTGCCATGATACAAAATTACTTTTCCAAATGTATTATTGTGAAGTCTATCAGACTCTTCACCAAGCAAATTCCACCTCATAAAGTCGTATAAATTTTCATAGAAAGTCAGGCCACACAGAATGACCTATACCAGCTGGTTTTGTGTATGGGCTTAGATTTTCAAACTGTTTTTAATGCTGGTATTTTGTGCAAACTACTCAAAAGTTTTAAGGGACTGGAATAGTCAGCATCACAGTGAATGTACTGCAGCTGGTGCTTTTTCAACGTGTTCACCAGTCTTTTTGGTAAGGCTGTGAAAACTGTAAAACTATATTGGGAGAATATGCTATTTGAAATTTCCCATTTAGTTCAGGACATTAACAAATGTTGTAAAAATAAGTGAAATAGCAGTTATTTTAGTATCTTCTGGTATTCAGTTGTTAAAATAAAGTTTTTTTATCTTTAAAAGCATCAGACAATTAACTTGTTTGCTAGATCTCTTTCTTGGATTTCTAATAGAATGTTGATGTTTGACTTCTGTTTTTTATATTGGGGGTGAATTTTTTTTGTCTTCTTTTTCCTTTCTTCCCCCCTCCCCCCCACACCCCTCCAGGCTTGGTGCCATGGGGCAGGGCTAGGGGGAAAGAGGCACAGCCGGGCAGTTATTTGCCCAGGACAGAGGGAAAGCACCAAGAAGGACGCCACCTGCCTGCACCAAGGCCCTGTCCTGCTGCCGTTGCAGGGACCTGCATGGCCAGGCATGCGGAGAGCCGCCCTGCCTGTGCCACCAGGACCAGTCCCCTGGGCAGCAGCGGGGCAGGAGGCGGTGCAACCTGGCAGCAGGGTTGCCAGGCTGACGGCATGGCAGGCGGCGAATGGACAGCACGGACTGGCAGTGCACAGCAGCTGTGGGCAGGCATACAGAGGGTGACATGGGCAGGGTCCAGCGCACGCAGGAACTTTTCCACTCAGCTTCACAGGGAAGACAGCATTGGGGTTCCTGTCGAAGCTCCAAGGAGGAAGCAGCGTGGAATCCGGCTTTTCAGTGTCTCTACAGCCACTCGGCCACCATTTCACCTGAATCAAGCCTGATCCTATCAGAGAAGGACCCCATACTCAGAGGTTTCTTCTCTCCTCTACCCTACTCAGAGAATTTTTTTCCCCCTCCCTAGGATTGGCTCTATTTTTCCTCCTTTCATTGGCTCATGAGAGGATCTAGGACAGTCACCACCATTTTGGCGTGGCAGTCATCATCTTATTAATCAGGTCTATCAGGGGACAGTGTGTCTTCAACTGCTCCCTACAGGTTGTTCAAGCTTTTTTGGGATATTGTTTTTCTCGTATGTTCTGTGTCCTTCTTGTTTAGATATATAATAGACATACATACATATATATATATATATATATGTATGTATATAGATAGATAGATCTAATAAAGGAGTGTTTCTTTTCTTTCTGTATCTTGTGGTCTCATGTCCTTAAGTCTAAATTACATAACTGTCTNCTTGTGGTCTCATGTCCTTAAGTCTAAATTACATAACTGTCTCTAAACTGGGACATAGATCTAATTTTCAAGAACTGCTTTTAGAGGAAAAAATCCCATATTAAATCACTGCAAGGGCGAGATAAGAAATG
>VYZS01064199.1:7866-27639 GCA_013400695.1 Neodrepanis coruscans
TGAAGATCTCTCCATTAGCTTCAAGCCACTCTGCCTGGGACAGAGGGAATAGGGAAACTGGATGCTTTGTTTATTACATTTTCCCACTCCATTTTCCTGCTGGCAAATTAACTGTAATGTTGTTGACATTTGTTAATTTGAAATTATTGATGAATCTCTTTTGGCAAATAAACCTTGGTTTATATGTAGTTTGTAAACAGGTCATCATTTCTCTATGAAATTAGGACTTGTGTGAAACAAGTTGGGATGTGTCAGACTGGTCCTGAAAGGCTCAAGCCTTAACCAAAACCTTTGCCTTGTTTAGTGCTTGGGTGCTGGTTGTTGCTAACACATATAGTGCTGCAGACTGGGGGGGTAGGATTCCACCCCACTCCTTCGGTATGCTGCATGCTCCCATGTGGGAAGTATTTGAGGAGTTGTGATCTATTACTATCCTGGCAATATCTTTCTTAGGACTGCAGAGAAAGTTCAGCCACCAGAGGTTCCTGAAGAGTTTTTGTTTAATACTGGATGAAACTAAGTGGCAATATTATTGCTTTGCAATGCTATGGGCAGTTTATCTCACAACACTTTTAGATGGATCAATAGCAGTGTCTTAATTTTAAGAAAGAAATGATAAAGTGTTTTTACCATGTCTGTACATCAGGTTCATGCCAGATTTAAGATGAAACATGACAGACATTTTGTAAAAACTTAGATGTCTGAGATTTGGGTTCATGATTCAAGCCTTCAGAGCTCTGCTCTCAGTGGCAGACTGGTCTGTCTTCAGCAGTTGCATATCAGATAGCAAATGTCTTGCTCAGTTTTTCTTTGAGCATTTAATTTGAGTATGCCTACTTTTTGTTCCAATATATTAGAATTCCTGAGGACTGCAAGGGTAATGCTTTTTAGAATTTGCAAATACATTTGCTTTATGTAGTGTAAATAAATAGGGTTTTTTAATCTATTTTAATCCATGCTTATTATTTCTCTATCACGATAAGTATATAGAAGTCTCATCTTGTTGGAATTTGCAAGTACTGAAATAATGAATACTGAGAATATTTTATTTTCCAGATCTTTGGTTTCAGTTCAGCCCCTGCTGTGCTATTAATATAGCTCTTTTGCCAACTATAAAAATCAAAACAAATGCATATGAAACCATGTAAGATTCTATTCCTTTTCGCTCTCTAATGGAGATTAAAATACCTGCAGCAAAACAGAATCACACCTGAGAGTTTAAGTTTGAATTAAACCCCAGAGTCTCTGGCTGCTTTAATCTCTTGGTTATGTAAAATGGAGTTCAAATGGAGAGAAGTACTTTTCCTTGTGTTGTGGTGACAGTTCTGGGCCTGATTTGAAGCTACCATTGCAGACAGTTGTGGGAGTGGATGAAGTTGATTGATAAATCAGCTTGAAAACAAATGTTCTTTTAAGACTTGAAGGAGTTAAAGTACCGAAGGAGAAGGATGAAATGGTTCAGCTGTCCCTGAGCTGTAATGAATGTGGCTGGTGCATATTAAAAGAGTATATTGAGGCCACTAGTTGGAATAGTTGCATCATTTTGTATTTGTTGGGACAGCAGTTCTCATTTGCTGTTGGTGGTATCTTACGCTGTGTCAGGTCACCATGGGGATGACAGTTTCCTTGGGACTATGAGCTATGGGGCTGGCTGGGTACAGTCCTTGTCAGCCAGGCCATGTCCTAGTGACTGGAGAGGGGGAGCTGTGCGGGCTGGGGAGAGAGCAAGGAGGGAGAGGGCAGTCCTCAGCCCAGTGTACTAGTGTACTCAGCACCCTGACTTGTTCTTGTTAGAAATTCTTTTCTTATCAGGAAGACTCCCTTTGCTAAGTCTCCTGTTTTCCTGTTTGTTAGTATGTCAATAATATTCAATATAGGCCACTGTACTCAAAAAGAGCCACTGTTGTGAGGTCCACTGTCTTTTATAATGATTGAATTGGATTCTGCAAAGAAGAGCTCTCTCTGTCAATAACCCCCCACAGAAATGTGCTGTTTGCAAGTCCCCACTGCAAACCTACCCTGTCTCACCGCAACAGAAGAAATGTTTTGTGCTTCAGTCTTTGTAGCACTTCCCCAGATCATCCTCTGAGCAGTTTTGAACTGCAAGGGTTCAGTCTAGCTTGATGTGTGCTTCAGATCTGTGGGGCAGGTTAGGAAGAGATGGTTCATGTTAAGGGACTAAATGTTTTGTCTTTTATGTTCTTTCTAAACATGGTGGAAATGTATTGCAAACTTCTATCTATGTAATGGGTTTCTTTCACAGTGTGCAGCTGTAATGCTTCTAGGTTTCCCTATCCCTCTGCTTAGTTGCATCTTGCCTTTTCTTACAGGCTGTGTTCCAAATTTTATCTTTGTTTTATGCTGCTATTCAGAAGCTTATATAAAGTCCCATTCAAGGCAGCTTGGGTCAGGGTGTCAAAAGTAGAAGATTCCTGAGCACACTAAAAATAGCCACTTCTTTTTCCCCTGTAGATTATGTTCCCTGGTACTTTTTTTCCAATGGCAGAGAAAAGAAAAAGGTTTTTGTAGCAGTTGGAAGGGAGAATTGACTAATCTTGTCTCCTTATCACTCTGCCTGTTAAACTTAATTATTCTTGCTCTTATGGGACTTCTATACAGTCACGATTAGGAATTTTGCTAATAAAGTCTGTTGTGACATGAAAAATCACTTCATTGCTTATACCTTCTCATGATTGTGTTTTAGTACTCTGCAAAACATAGTATCCCTTTCTAGGGCATTATGGAATAGGAAAGGAGAGGCTTCAGTGCCAAAAGCTTACATCTGGAGGACCCAGCCTTCTTTCCTGGCTCTGCAGTTGAATGACTTGACCTACGAATAGGCAAGGCATGAGAAGGGCTCAGTACCAGGGACACTGAGGTTTTGAAATCTGTTCCTGAATAGTTAAAACCAAGGCCACATTTTTGTAGAAAGCTGTCTGTGATACTGGGCTCTGACCTTCTCACATTTTTGCCCCTTGGATCTGCATTCTTATGAACTGAGTTGTCCCAGCTTCTGTTGGAGTACTGAAATATTCAAAGCTTTATATATTTAACTTTGTTGCCTTGTACTACATGCATGCAAATAAGTAAAGACAAACATGACACACCTATTTTTCACTGAGTAGACTCAAGACAGTATGCTGTAGAAAGGAAAATGATGGCTATTGTTCTTTGGAAATAGAGAGTGGGGAAAATAAAGATGCAAAGATATCAAAAGGTAGATATCTTTCTTTCTTTCCTTCCCTGAAACTCAATTGCCAGTTTTGTCTGCCAGAAGGCTTTCCACAAAGCGTTCCTAGAGTTAAAAATCAATACTTCTGATTAAAAACTATTGCTGAATTAATATGAACTTTGTTGTCTTGTTTCTCAGCTCGGTGGAGTTGTTGGATGTGGGGAATGTGGTCAAAGGAATTAATTGCATATTTCTTTGCTCTTCTGAATATATCCCTTAACTTGAAAGGGACAGTTTAGCAGGTTCTTGGACCAATTTATTTGTACTGTAAAAATTAATTCTAATCACAGGCACCACAATTCTAGAAACTCCTTTAAAAAGACCACAAAGATGTTTGTGAGAGCTCTGAAGGATAATTTTCCTGTTGCTTTCCCATTTGTCTCAAAAACTGTGCTGTCAATGCTCTTGTGCTTGTTTGCTGACCAGAGGTTAAATTAAAACGGAAACTCTAGTATTATGATGTACTTCTTTCCTTTGGCTTCCCTGACTCATTGAACCCCAAACTTATATCATTGGCTTAACAGGCCAAACAGTTTATTAGCATTCATATTTTCAATCATGCAGATCATCTGTTTGTTTCCACTCCTGTTTGCAAAATTCCCTTGCACCACAAAGACAACTTTGATCAGACACTCTGAACTTAGGCATTCCCCAGAGAAAAAAGATCCTGCAAGTCGAAAGGCAGTCTGGTGCTCACTGTGGTGCTTAAGATAGTTCCATATTCAAAAACAAGAGGTTATGGGAGTGGACTGAAGCTAAAGGAAGGACTAGCATGTAAGCACTTCAGGCAGAACGGTTTTCAAATGTGGAACAGTCAGAAATTTTAAAGAAACACGTAGTCAGTAATATAAGAAAAGATATATAAAAAGCTGTTCAGGACAACTACCATAGAGATGTGGAAGGGTAGCAGATGTCAATCATGGGAAAGAGCAACAGCATTGAGCCAATTAAATGTCACTCAAGGAGTTTCTTTACAATCTGCTTTTAAAAGTTTCGTCAAGTTTCAGAAGGCCCTAAGTGGAAAACATCAGAGTGAGAGGCTCTAATGAGAAAATGACAAGGTATGGATATGTTCCTAGTAGGAGATGAGAACTTGACTTAAGCATTAATACAATTAAGCACTTCGACCCTTTCTTTTTACTGTCTCTTAACATGGAGCAGGGGGGCTGCACAGGTCTTGAGAAACAGTGACTTTTGAAAGGCTTCTAAAAAATAAATAAACTGAATAAATGAAGAAGGCTGCTCCGCAGTCAGGTGCTGAAATTGGCTTCACTAGCAGGTCACTGGAAGAGAATGCAGTGGGTCATTGGAAGAGAGGCAGTTTTTATAGTTATTAAAACAGTAGTATCCTAGCTGAGTGGTGAAGTTTATTTGAAAGTGATGCAGCAGGTGGACAGCATGAGCAAATAAATGTGAAGATTCAAAGAAAAGCACTGAGAAAGCAAGGGGTATAGAAAAAAGAAAAAAAAGGAAAAGTAGGGACTCTAAGCTAAAAAGAAGCAGCAAATTAATATTTTAAAAGTTAATACTCAGTGTTGCAGTGTTTCTTGGTATTACTTTAGTATCAGTGTATGTCACTTGAGTTTCACATGTGTATTGAGATCAAATAGTAAGAAATGGGACACTTCTTCACAAACCAGAGTTGGGTCTGGGCAACCTTACATCTTCTGCTCTAAATTTCCCAGCAAAGATGTTTGTTCCTTGGTAATCTGGGGATTTGGGGAAAAAGGACATGATAGAGAGTGGGATGGTTTAAGGGAAGTATAAGGTTTGCATTTTGAGAAACAAGGATGGACAGGAAAGCTGTAAATCAGAATTCAAGGCAAATGAAGATATCACTAGATATACCTAAAGAGCAAGCTGCTTTCTGAAAATCTGAAAGCTCACAGTGTCTGACACTGCCTCTGCATCACCTTCAAGGATGTCCTCTGGGCATCTTTGTCCTTAATCATAGATGTTATACACCAAACAATTCTTTTTGATATCTTGATAGTTAATGTGGAGGTGAGGCTTCTGCAAGCTCAGAGTGTAACACTAGAATATTCTCATTTAGTGTTAGGGAATTTTGAGACCCCAGAAGTGTTCTTGGTGTTTATCTTAACATTGTGATTTTCTTCTTAGGCATCCCATTATCATTGACAGCTTGAGTGGAATTATTGGCCTTGTTTTCCTATTTATCTCTTTAGGAGGATATATCTCAGCAGACCTACAGTTTGATTGTTCAGTGGCTTACAGAGAAGATATGGCTCTATTGTTCTGTGTGCGCGTCCAAGCTGCATGATAAGCAGAGTTGTGCACTCAGACCTTTGAAAGAGAGGGTGGACAGAGCTAGGATATGTCAGCAAGACCTTTATCTTTGTAGTTTGGGGCTGCACAAGGGACTGTCCTGGCTGTCTCCAAGCTGGACTGCATGGTTGTCTCTACTAATCATCTGAACACAGTTGGAAATGTTTCCTGGCACAGAAGCGGTCCACTGTAGGATGGTCTGCCCGTGCGTATAAACACACAGAAAAAGATGGTTGTACACAAACTGGGCATTTGGCATGGTCATGGGCATATCCTAAGTTGTGCTCAGGAAGACTGCTAGTTAAATGAGAAAAATCATTTCAGAGACTGTTCTAAAAATTCAAAATTGCAAGCTGCCATGTTTCAAAGTCTGGGAGTGCACCCAGGCTCCATTTAATCTGTTACAGTAGGTATAGTCTATCAGTCTGACTTTCACTGTGTCAGTCTCTCCAGTGTTTCTAAAACCATGAGCCATTTAGAGAAACAAGGCCCTCAGCGAGAGATAAACAGCTTATAGTAAATGTAGGTAGACTGAAAATGCTGTTGAAATTGGACTGATTAGTTCTGGTGCTGTGTGTGATCAATACTTCAAGCAGAGAACATTTCTCATACTGGTGTGATTGGTATGCCACTGGAGAACAGGAGATGGGCACTCCCAACCACTGTATACTGTTAATAGATCTAAAGCTGACAGTGTTACAGATCAAATACCAGAGTCTGCTAGATGCAAGGTTTGGAATTGCCACCATTAAATAAATGGTGAAGGAAGAGCCCAGTGCATCTTTCCTCTAAGGAAGCCTTTTGTTAAGGAGTAAAGAAAAGGAAATGGGATGTATTTCATTTTATTCCAGTTTGCTGTGTAGCTGTCTTCCATTCACTTTCCTTGTAGAGCACATCCTTATGTTTATAGCAGGAAAATGATGAGTGAAGTATCTAGGTTTTCAGCACCTGTGTGTGGCAGCAGCTTGCTGCATAAATCTTGATGGGAGAGAGGAACAACTCCCATCTCATTGTGCTAAATGTTCCTGATTGGTATCTTAGCAATATTAATGCTCATCGACTTGCTACATAGTTGTTGGGAGGCTCAGTTAATCATTACTTCTAATAATCTTAGAGATGCTGCCACAGAGGTATGTAAAAGAGGGGAGAATTGCTACAGTTTATGGGACAGAGGGTTCCATAGTGGTGGGGAAAGGAGAAGGGCAGAGGGATGAAGAAGCAATTGCTGGAATTGTGACAGTCATACGACTGTGCATACACTTGGTCATCAGCCCCTCT
Source organism: Neodrepanis coruscans (assembly GCA_013400695.1). Taxonomy (NCBI): domain Eukaryota; kingdom Metazoa; phylum Chordata; class Aves; order Passeriformes; family Philepittidae; genus Neodrepanis; species Neodrepanis coruscans. The sequence goes on from VYZS01064199.1 coordinate 14,663, forward strand.
ACATATTAGCAGAGTGTTTGAAATGGCTGTCTCTGTGGTGCTCGTACGGATGCGAGGGACCTGCCCTTCCCGTACTTGCATTCCTCCAACCGTTTCGCTCAGTCCTTCACTCGCACTGTTCTGCTCTGCTTCCTGCCTCCCTCCTCTGCGCATGCACCCCTTGGCTCACAGGAAGGTTCATAAAAATAAGAAACCAAAACCAAGCGTGTCTCCATGGTAACGGGAAGACAGCTGAAAAATGGCAGCTAAATGCAGCTGCCCCTCATTTAATATCGACTCTGGCACTGACAGAACAGATAATGGGCAATAACATACCATTATGCTGCGGGGAAATGAAATGCTTCAGCAGACGCCTGTCATGCTGCAGGGATTTATTTGTTACTGTACCAGCAGAGATTTCTCTCTCCTTCTATCATTCTGTCTTCTTTTACTCCTTTTTCATTCCATTTTCTGCCTGTTTTCTCCACTTGTCCCTTTCACTTTCTACCATTTCTTTCTTTCCCTTCTTTTTTGTTTTGTTCTTTTCCCACCTCTTTCTCTCTTGCTTCCTCTGTCATGTTCTCTGACTTTTATGTTTCTCTGGATTCCTGATTCTGGTGTTGGAAATTGCTGTATCTGAAGCCCAGAGCTCTGTGAAGCTCCAAGTTTTTGCACCTTTAAGACCTCCCTTGTTCTTCCTAGTTCTCCCTTCTATCTGTGTGCACTTGTCAATGTAAGTCTAGCAATGGGGAAGTTTGTTGGATTAGCTTTCTACCAACGTATTTCTGTGGGCCGTGTTTTAATTTGACAAGTAGAATACAATGTAATGGAAGTTTTTAATGGAAATTTAGAGGAAAATGCTACTGAAAGGGGAGGTACTGCTTTTTTTCTAATCCAGTGTTTGTGCTTTATTTACAGCTGACCACAGACTGCCGAGAGATTGGGTAGTTTCTGTCTGGGTTGTGAATCATGTTGGTTTCTAAATGGTTCCTAACACTGTGGCTCTTTCACATCTTAATTATGCAGGATTAGTTTCACTTAGTAATTGCTGTGGGGTTAATTTCTCAAAATGTTCTGCTTGTGCAAATCTGAGATATCACAAAACAAGGGTCACTGATAATACCAAGTGATTCTCTCTGAGGATTGTAAGACCTGTCCCTCTGCAGATAAAGCTTTGAAATAAGTGATAAACTTTCAGGTACCTACCTTTTAGCTGGAATGAATCAAGGCCTATGAAACTAATTTCTTTGACTCAGAGGCTGCTCTGACATCAGCAAAGGACTATCTGTGAATGCAGTTCACGCAGGCAAAAACACGCTCTTCTAAGTGCAGCCTATTTTCTTCACATTTTCTTGCAAAGAACCATGAAATCCTCATAGACATATATTTAAGGGGGTGCAGCTGCACCTATGGGACTGACCTTCACTGTTCATCAATGTCCCGATATGAATTTGATGGGTGGAGTAGGGGAGCTATAGCATTTTCTTCTCCCACAAAATATATGCAATCTATGCAGTATGAATTCCTAGTCACACAATGTGACAGAGCTCTGGCAGCTACCGAGTCCCTACTTACTGCAGCTAACATTGTAGCTATGCCCAGGATCACATCGTATCATCCCTGGCTGATTGTGGTGTTCTGGAAAACCCGCCTGATATAGAACCTGTATGAGATCTTGCTTGCACCTATCATGCAACCTAAGCATGCAAAAAGCTCTTTTGAATGCAGGTGTCCCTTATAAATTCTTTTATTAGCGTTCCTGGACCCTTCTGAAAAAAAACATACCAGTAGAATTGTATTTTCTGCCAGCGCAATGACATCTGCACTTATGGTTTTGTCGTTGTTGATATGGTGATTACAGGGAATATATTGGATGGATTTTTTTTGTGTCCCCAGTTGTTGTCTGTGCCTTTAAATCTTAAGGTAGGAGTAGGCCTAAAGTCTCTAAGAGATGTATTGTTGTGTCTTATGGACCTAAAAGTAGGATCATTCTTTTTTTCTCTGAATATGATAGGTTGAGCAAAACTAGCTAAGCAGATACTTAGAAAGTAAATTTTGCAAGAACTCAATGTCATACAATTCTAAGCAGTACATATTTTACAGACTCCCATGTTATTCTAGCACAGCCTTGTTATTCTAACCCAGTCTTTGATAAAATGCATTTATTATGCCATGCAAATCATCTGTGTTACTGGTTCTTGGGTAATTTTTGATCTAAAATTCCAGGGCTGTGGAGTAAGTGCCCATTGCATGGATCTTAGCAGTTTGCCAGAGATGTTTACACCTCTGAGTAAAAGCTGTACAATGACTCCCAAGTTCTCTGAGCTCGCCAGCACTTGCTATGATTAATGACAAATCATTGTGGAAGGAATCTTTAATGCAATAGCAGGTAAGCTAATAAATGCTAGAGGAAATCAGATCATGAGAAAGGAGGACAGCTCCTTTTGACTTATGTCCTGGCATGCCATCATATCTGCTGAGGAGCTTATTTAAGTGGAATATTTCCATTTAAATGTCAGCATACATCCTGTGTACCTGATTTTATTTATTGCTTCACTGCAAATAGAGAGCATGTTCCTCAGAAGTTCTCTTAGGACTCACACATAAAATAGTCAGCTTTTGGACATTATAGTTTGATGTGCAGTTTATTGTTAATATACCATTCATTCTCATTTATACTTTGGTTATGTTCCAATAAACTTTGGGAGTAGCTTTTGGGCGGCTGTGGGTTTCCCAGTTTTTCACTGTTTTCTCCGGTGTCTTTAAAACTGATTCCTTCTGTAAGATATTAAAACACTAGGAAACTGATTTCTGCTTTAGGTTTCAAAGGAAGAAAGTTGGAATCCAAAAATCCTTAATTGATGTAATTTGGTCCCCCTCTTAGAAGCTAGGAGATTTTTAGATATAAACACTGTTCAGAGCTCTCTCTCCACAACTGAAATGACGGTGCTTTGACCTCCATTTCAATTGTATGGCATGCCAGCTTCTCGAGCCATGGTGCTTATTATTGAAATAAGCAAAAATGGAAGTGTCTCAGGTTTTCTTTTCCTTTTTTTTATCTTTTTCGGTTTTTTCCTACTCTCTCAACAAACCTAAGTCATTAAGTGCCATCTGAGAGAGGAAACAGCTTGTTGAAAAGAAAAGCTCTGTTTTTTTTTTTTTTAAATGAAGAATACCATTGGGAGCAGGCTATGATTAATACACATAATTGAAACAAATTGCAGCTAACTGCAGAAAACTGTCTCCCAGCTGCTGACAGAAGGAAATTGCTGACAGCCTTTTACCATTCAATGAAGAAAAGACAGAGAGAGAGGGAGAAGGGAACCTTGCCCAGCCCGTGCAAATACAGGGCCACTGCTTGGCACATGCATGTACAAAAGCACTTGTGCAATCAGTGTGCATGTACGTCGTCGTGCATGTACCTGCATGTGCAGACATGTTACATGTGCAGGTGCAAACCCAACTTTTGTATGCATTTCTAACAACTGTGCCTGTATGTGTGTAGGATCCTTGCATGCCTGGATGCCTGTTTTGCTGGACATACTGCATGCTCACATGCAGTGCAATAGTAATGTCAGTTTAATGAGAGCTGCCCTGAAGGCACTGTGTGCTCCACCAGAGAGAAAAGGCTCCAGCTCTGTGTGTTCTTGCACATTCGAAGTTGCATATTCATGTATGAAACAACAGAGACCCTGTTTTTTTACAGGGAGCCTTTCCTCTGGCTTTATCTTTAGGAGGATAAGGCAGGCTCATTTTTGGCTTGTAAAGTATCTTCCATCACTATCCTTTTCTCCTGTCATTTTCACCCTTTGTTTTTCATGTTCCCTATCCATCATTAACAGCCCAAACAGAAAACACTTAGATGCAGGAGATGATCGGAAACTAGGAGAGCCATCTTTGGTTGAAATGCCATACGATGGCTAATGGGCATACATCACAGCTTTGCCTGGTTGAAGAGGTTGCTCTGGAGAGGAATTTATATCCATAGTTTGTTCAGTTTCTGCCTTCTGCGAAGACAATCAAAGAGTGAGCTACACTGGTTGTTTTGTGATATGCATTTGTCATGTATGGACCATTTATAACTTGTCCATCCAGTGATGTGCTCCCACACAACCATGTGGCTGTCTCAAAGCGGGCAACCCATTGCACTGAGTGGGCTACAGGAATGTTAATGAATAGAAGGCAAAATTAGAGACCTCCAGCAGATTTTTAGTAAGATCTAACAAATTGGTTGACAAAATCTGCAGTGAAGTTGATGCTCTTATGTCAACTCAACATACTTTCTTGCGGTCATCTGTTGATTTCATAAGTTGGGGGTTTATTTGCTGCTCTGTAAGGATATTTTGACTTATTTAGAAGCAAGTAGGAACAAGTATGAGTTATCTCCAGTGTATCTTCCTTTAAAGCTGATTGCTATGGTGTGATACCAGTTGGTAAAAAAAATGTTCTTTCCATTGTAATTCTGCCTATTGAAATAAAGCAATGAAGTCTGTTTGTAGCCGCATGCATATTATAAGCACTATAAAAATAACTTGCTTGAACTGGTCCCTAATCTGTTATTCCCGCTCCCTTTGTGCTAGTGTTCAGTGTAAATACATCAATTTGAAGCAGTTAGCAAATAAACATTACATTATCAGTGATATATGTCGATCCTGATGGAAGCTTAACAGCTCAGGCAGGCAGATGCAGCAGTGGGGAAATAATTGATCAACTCTGATGTTACAGGTTATGGATTGTGTTTATGAGTTAGTGATTCACAAAAGATGCAGCCAAGGAGGTGAAGGAGTGCTGGAGCCACTGACATTTGAAGTTCAACCCAGGAAATGGTGCATTCATCTCTAGCACTACCCAGGTAGCTTGGGAAGAGTCTGAGAACAGTTTAGTGAAAAACCTTAATGCTGAAAGAATTTCAAATACTACCAGGTGCTGGAAGGGAGGTAGCTGACCTAGACTGTTACCATAATAACAAATCATTCTAAAGCAAGCCAGACTGTTAATTTACCTATTCAAAAACAAACACATGGACACTTTCAATTATAAGGGAAAGTAAGGTAACCTAACGTATTCACATTGAGGTCTAAGCTGCCTTGTGTTTACTGAAGGGTGAGGTGTGGGTGGCTGCCATGAAGAAGTTGATGTGATGTATTCTACATCCTTGCCTGGTGCACAAAAACACGAGTGGCCAGCCTCTCATTCAGAGTCACCCCTTGATACACAAAAGCCAAGTTTCCCATTGCTGTTATATCGTTCTGCCCCTTTAAAACTCCTCTTGCAGCTAGGAAAGATCATATCCCAGCTGCAGTTTAGTCCTCAGTGGTTATGGAATGTTGGTGCAGAGCCATACACAGAGTCTACAGTCTGCTCTAGAAAGTGGTCTGTGTATTGGTTGTAGCAACTTTATGTTTTATAGAGGTGAAAAGCAGACACAGATGGGGTCTGGAGGTTCATAAGCCTGCCAGGCTGCAACACCTTGAAGGATAAGCAGGACTTGCCATACTGCCCATGTTCTTCATCACAGCCTGTTCTGAGTAGTACTTGCATGCCTATCTGAAATTGTAGCTATTGGACAATCCTGTCAAGGATTGTTTCTGTATTTTGGGGCTGAACAGCCTCAGTTCTGCCAGATGAAGCAATTTCATCATGTGTATAGAATGCCAGAACCACCCAGAGCTAAGGGTTCTTTATGGAATTGCTACAGTTCTTGTAAGAGCTTGAAAATGAGTTCGTAATTTACCTCCACTGAGAAACAGAATCTTAGGTACCAACAAGCTTGTTCGACTAGATGCTATGAAATACTGAGGTCAGCACTAACATTTTTCTGCTAGTATCTCTGCAGCTTGAATTTTTTAACTAGTATTCATTGTGGAGGCCATTCAAGGAGACACTGCTTGTGAGGAAGGAACCAGCTCTGTCTTATGATTTATGCATCATGGTACAGTCGAGCCAAACAGATCACAGAAGTTCAAAATCTAGTAACTCATCTGTAGGACAAATAAATGGGAAAGTGATTCTCCAAATAAAGCACTTAAAAAGCAGCTGAAACAACTGTGATCATCTGTGTGCTGCAGATGGTGAAGCTAATGTTTTCAAGTAACTGTACAAAAGCTTTCAGTTTTGGTAGGTACTAAGTGCAGTGAGATCTTTTTGTCCTCCCAGGCTAGTGAAGTTATGCAGTTTCCTTTTGTTCAGTCTCTTTGTGAGATTGGAGTATAATTGCAAGCAAGAAAAAGTTGTGTAAAATTTGAAAAAAAAATTGTGTTTCTTTACTTTTTTTGACTCCAATTATCCCAATGTAAGGATAAAACTACATATATATGTGTATATATGTAGATCAATTATATAAACTAATATAATTACATATAATTTTCTCCCTCTTGTTTTTTTGCACAGCCAACAGAATTCTGAGAAAATAAGTTATATCTTGTTCTATTTTGACATATTTTTTAACAGACCAGCTCTTAAAATTACAATGCAAAGGCCAAATTCTGCCAATAGTCCTTTACCAGCCACATAATAGATCATGGTATTATGAAGGTATGGGTAGAATATGGTCTGCCAAAATTCTGTTACTAGAGGTAGGATGAAGGAGGATTCTATTTTCTCTGCCTTCACAAAGTCACCGTGGCAGATCTAGAAGTTACAGGGGAAAAAAGCTCAAACAACAACTTATTTTTTTGTAAATAAGCATATTTGACCAGATAGCTGTCAGGAGACAATTAAGATGGAGGCTCTGCAGAGTACAAATTGGCAGAGTTCATTTTCAGAATTGTCTTGTATTTTAAAGAATGTTGCTTTTCACATAGTGGGAGCTTCAATGATCCTTCATGCTGGCCATGTACAAGGATACACAAGGGTTTGCCCTATAGGTCTTGACCAAAACTGCCATCCCTCCTTCCCAAAGCCTCTGACCAGTTTTCAGTTCCAAAATTACAAGGCGTCAATGGTGGCGGGTTAATGGAGTTGTTAATGTGTGGGGAAATGAGGAACAACACTTCAGTAAAACAGGTGTTGGGAAATATTTATAAAATATACAAATACTCCTGGTTAGATTAGAATAAGAGTCTTTGCTATTAAAAAAACCCCTCCAGGGTGAACTCATCTCGAGGAAAATAATGGCAGCACTTTTCAGAACTGAAAACGAGACACATGTTTTTCAATGGTAGTTGTAGCACAAGGGCAGTGTCACATTTCCTGCAGAGAGATTTGAAAAGTAATTTTTTTAGTAGTCGGGCTTTGCTTGTAAGAATACGAATTACATCAGTTCTGACCTTCTAGCAACAGGCTTAGGAAAAATAACATGAACACAGATACCAGCATGATTGCTGTCCTACATCCAGCAGTATGCCTTCACTGATTGCCATAAAATTGCTCCTTATTTTTATCAAGGCCGGTGAGTTCAGAGTTTGGCTTATAGTACTGAAGAGAAGCAGTGACTTGGCTGGTTTTTTTATTAGTTTTAGTTGATATACAGTCTTGATAACTTCTACAAGGCTTTAATAAGATTGTGCTACCCATTAGCTTGAACTAATGAAAGCAGCTGGGCTCATTTTTGGTGCTCTCATATCAAGATATGAGAGCTATTTCACTGATGATATGAAGTTACTAATTTTGAGTGAAATTATAGAATAGCTGTTATCTATTATTCCAAATAGCATAGATAATTTCAAAATTTATGAAAACAGATAAGTTGATAAGTATTTGAAGATAATTACAGTATATACTAAGCATCATTTTTTTGGCATTGAAATAAATGCATATAATATGTATATATCCAAAGACCACATGGGAATTTTTTCACTCGAATACAGAAAACCTCCACCATAGTGAAATATTTATTTTTAAAATCTTGTTTTGATTTGTTGAGGTTTTGTCCCAGGTTGAGGACAAAATGTAATTTTTTTAAAAAAAATATTAGATACAGGATATATAAAGAAATAAGAGTTTTATTACTAAAATATTATATGTATATATGTATATGAGGTAGAGAAGACAAAAAATTAAATTAAAAATAAAATACCAGGGGAAAACCACAAAAGACCAAAGCAATCACCCCCAACCAAGAAAAGAAAACAAACCAACAACCCACACCAAAACCAAGCAAAAACCAAACAAAGGAACCCCCTCTTTTTCTTTAAGTGTCCTGGTGTGCAGTGATGTTGGTAGAAACAGCAGGGGGCTATGGCGGCTCTGGGGAGATGCTGAAAGCTGCATCCACTCTGTTTCGGTCGCTGGGGAGTGCTGTGGGGAATGCGGCTACCGTCGGGAGAGCAGGGGGGTCCCGANTTTACCGGAGAAGCAATCTGGATCGTGGTGAGAGGACAGCAGGCCAGGGGCAGTAGTGGCGGTGGCAGCTGAATGAGCTGGTGACCATGTGGTCAAAACCAAAATGGCAATCTGAGTGGTGAAAGGCGTTGTTCTCTCACCAGCTGACCGCCAAACAGGAAGATACGTGCTGCAGCAGTCGTTTTTATGGGGAGCTACAGGCTTCCCACAATCCCTCTGCCTTTCGCACCAGTGCACTGCCCCTCAAAACGTGCAAGAGGTGTGGCGGTATGTTGTTTTATCCCGCCATTGGCTATCAACCAAGCCGCCCTGCCCTGGCTCCGCCCTGGTTCCGCCTTACTCCTGCCCATGAGAAATCTCCTGTGTCAGCAACATGGCGTGGGTGTGGGGGGTGCCCCCGTGATGTGCTGCAACCCAGCTCCATGCCATCTGCACTCCTGGAAACTGCAGCACGGCCACTATGGGGCTCGATCCTCTCTGCAGCCACCTGGTCCCCCGGTGCNTATGGCGGCTCTGGGGAGATGCTGAAAGCTGCATCCACTCTGTTTCGGTCGCTGGGGAGTGCTGTGGGGAATGCGGCTACCGTCGGAAGAGCAGGGGGTTCCAGTTTTACCGGAGAAGCAATCTGGATCGTGGTGAGAGGACAGCAGGCCAGGGGCAGTAGTGGCGGTGGCAGCTGAATGAGCTGGTGACCATGTGGTCAAAACCAAAATGGCAATCTGAGTGGTGAAAGGCGTTGTTCTCTCACCAGCTGACCGCCAAACAGGAAGATACGTGCTGCAGCAGTCGTTTTTATGGGGAGCTACAGGCTTCCCACAATCCCTCTGCCTTTCGCACCAGTGCACTGCCCCTCAAAACGTGCAAGAGGTGTGGCGGTATGTTGTTTTATCCCGCCATTGGCTATCAACCAAGCCGCCCTGCCCTGGCTCCGCCCTGGTTCCGCCTTACTCCTGCCCATGAGAAATCTCCTGTGTCAGCAACATGGCGTGGGTGTGGGGGGTGCCCCCGTGATGTGCTGCAACCCAGCTCCATGCCATCTGCACTCCTGGAAACTGCAGCACGGCCACTATGGGGCTCGATCCTCTCTGCAGCCACCTGGTCCCCCGGTGCAGGGAGCGGGGGTTGGGGATAAGGGTGGGGCTGCATGGCACAAGTCCACATGCCATCTCCAGGACCCAGGCCAGCCCTGCCACCCAGCGCTGCCCAGAGCCCACCCCCACAGGCCTGCGCTGGATGCCCACGGCTGCTGCCATAGGCAGGGTGGAAGAGGGGAGCCGTGCAGCAGCCCAGGGCGACGGGCCACAGCACGTGGCACTGCCAGGCTGCAGCATCCCCTCACGAGTCCCACTGCTGCCTCCAGCCGCATCCATCATTGACCAGCCTGGTCCCCTCAACCCCCAGGGGGACCAGCAGCCCAGCCCNGCACCAGTGCACTGCCCCTCAAAACGTGCAAGAGGTGTGGCGGTATGTTGTTTTATCCCGCCATTGGCTATCAACCAAGCCGCCCTGCCCTGGCTCCGCCCTGGTTCCGCCTTACTCCTGCCCATGAGAAATCTCCTGTGTCAGCAACATGGCGTGGGTGTGGGGGGTGCCCCCGTGATGTGCTGCAACCCAGCTCCATGCCATCTGCACTCCTGGAAACTGCAGCACGGCCACTATGGGGCTCGATCCTCTCTGCAGCCACCTGGTCCCCCGGTGCAGGGAGCGGGGGTTGGGGATAAGGGTGGGGCTGCATGGCACAAGTCCACATGCCATCTCCAGGACCCAGGCCAGCCCTGCCACCCAGCGCTGCCCAGAGCCCACCCCCACAGGCCTGCGCTGGATGCCCACGGCTGCTGCCATAGGCAGGGTGGAAGAGGGGAGCCGTGCAGCAGCCCAGGGCGACGGGCCACAGCACGTGGCACTGCCAGGCTGCAGCATCCCCTCACGAGTCCCACTGCTGCCTCCAGCCGCATCCATCATTGACCAGCCTGGTCCCCTCAACCCCCAGGGGGACCAGCAGCCCAGCCCCGACACAGCACCGCCAGCCCAGAACCCAAGCCAAGCCCACGCCAGAGCTCGCAGGGTGGGGGAAGGGGGTCCCCTCTCCTCCCTCTCTGCCTTGACAAGGGCTGCAAAAGCACCCCCCTCCTCTCTGAAGAGAAAGGAAAAATGAGATCCAAAAANGTGGGGGGTGCCCCCGTGATGTGCTGCAACCCAGCTCCATGCCATCTGCACTCCTGGAAACTGCAGCACGGCCACTATGGGGCTCGATCCTCTCTGCAGCCACCTGGTCCCCCGGTGCAGGGAGCGGGGGTTGGGGATAAGGGTGGGGCTGCATGGCACAAGTCCACATGCCATCTCCAGGACCCAGGCCAGCCCTGCCACCCAGCGCTGCCCAGAGCCCACCCCCACAGGCCTGCGCTGGATGCCCACGGCTGCTGCCATAGGCAGGGTGGAAGAGGGGAGCCGTGCAGCAGCCCAGGGCGACGGGCCACAGCACGTGGCACTGCCAGGCTGCAGCATCCCCTCACGAGTCCCACTGCTGCCTCCAGCCGCATCCATCATTGACCAGCCTGGTCCCCTCAACCCCCAGGGGGACCAGCAGCCCAGCCCCGACACAGCACCGCCAGCCCAGAACCCAAGCCAAGCCCACGCCAGAGCTCGCAGGGTGGGGGAAGGGGGTCCCCTCTCCTCCCTCTCTGCCTTGACAAGGGCTGCAAAAGCACCCCCCTCCTCTCTGAAGAGAAAGGAAAAATGAGATCCAAAAAGAAAAAAAAAAAAGGGGGGAGGCGGAGGAAAAGGGGAGGGGAGGGAAGGAGGGAATGAAGACCATTTATTTAATCCAGTTTGACAAGAAGAAAATTTTTTAAAATGTATGCTATACCATCACAGGTTTGAAGAGATCTTATATATTCCAGTGATTAGCTTGGATACTTTTGCCTAAATACGTTTTCTGTTCACTGGCATTGCTACCAGACAAAGATGCTAAACTGGAACATTTTTTGCATTGCTATTAAACTTCCTCCACTCTGTGACCTTAGATGACTTTCTATACCTTTCAGCCTGCTCCTACGTCGCAGTCTTGTCTGAGTTGCCCACAAAATCTTCACAAGCATGCTTAGTTTTCAAGTGTCTAGTGTCTCAGTTTAAAAGTGTCTAGATGAATTAGATGCTGTGTCTAGATGTCTTCTGTGGAGTTTCTGGCAAACTTTTATTCTGTGAACTTTCCTCAGGGTCATCTAGCTCCTTTTCTGAACATGTAAAGAGTTGTTAAAATCAAAGAACTTGTCCCTTTTAGAGTCTCTGCTACTGCAATGCAATAATAGTAAAAAACCACGAACATGATAATGGTAGGCCATGCTCTTTTGCACATCCAGGGAGACTCCTGCATAAAAGATGAACATCTACTTTTTCAAATTAGTGTGTGAATTCTATGTGCCTAGGATCTGCTCTTGAAATCTGTGATATGTTAGTCTTGATCTTTAGGCATGCTGGTGGCATATAGCTATTGTAGAAAATCATTATAGCAAAGAGACATTTCAGAAAATGCAGTGTGTGTGGTTTGGCCAGGACTTGCACTGAGCTGGCAGCAGAGCTGAGAACATGCAGGTTTTCTTTGAGGCTTTCCCTTGGCCTTTCCCTCTGAGGAAATCCATTGGACAACTGACTAGACTGCATCCACTTCAAATGTTTGTACCTCCTCAGAGAAGCAGTCTTCCTACTTACTTGGAACTGGAGTTGCACTCATCATGGGATGAGCCTCCTTGTCATTTTTTAGAAGGGACTGTTTGATAGGTTTTATTATTTTTGATAACTAAGGCATATTCAATTTAGTTCTTTTAGTGAATGTATTAATCTACGTTCTTTTAAGAGCTAGTTCCACAACAGTGGAGGTATAAGAGGGCAGGGTGATACTTGTCTTCATCTTCTTCTCTCTCTGCTTTTGTTTTCTAGTAAGGAACTGTCTAAGGTTAAGACAATACCCGCCAGGGAAGGTGACAACCTTCCTGGAATGGAAAGAAACTCCTCCTCCACTTTACTATACCCTTCAAATAAAGAGGCTTTCAGTCAAAAATGTAGAGAAAGGAAGTAGCATTTACTAAAACATATATATATATATTAAAATTACCCCCCTCCCATGGAATAAACAGTAACACAACACTAACAAGAACTATCACTCCAACAGCTCAGCCCCCATCTCTTCCCCCACCCCTGTGTAGTTTTTCCTTGGTGTGGTCACAGTTGTGGGGGAAACAGGCAGGTCCTGTGGGCTCACCATACACAAGGGGGTTCCCCCTGTTTGCTGCTGAGATGAGTGAGAGTCACTTGTTCAGTACAGGAACAGTGGGAGATGGGGAGGGCCAGACGAGATGACTTTGGGTGAGGACCGGTGCAGGCAGGACCCTCTCACCCTCCAGGGTTGCTGTGGAGCCTACTTGGACACAGGAGCTGGGGCCAGGTGAGGCAGTGGCAGCAGCAGAGGTGATCTGGTCACAGGGAAGCAGTTGGGATCTCTCTACCATGTGCTGGGGCAAGAGGGAGAATGCAGGGAGAAAACAGCACCAGCAAGGCAGCACTGGGCCCTCTCCTAGCGAGCTGGGCTGGTCCCCCCCAGAGTTTTTACTGTCCAAAGTGAGGAGGAAGAAAAGGCAGGCATATTCCAGCCCTCTTGTCCTCGGCACTCACCAGTGTTGCCTCCCCCCTCCCCCGTGCACAGCCATCCTAGAGTAGGA
>VYZS01064200.1:5119-21823 GCA_013400695.1 Neodrepanis coruscans
ATTCTGTTCTTGCAGTCTTTTTTCTAGCCAAAGTCACTTGCTTTTTAGTCAGAATGGCCTTCAAGATAGGAAACAGAGACTTTCTGTACCTTTTAATTCAGCAACAGCAAAGAAGCCTTTCATAGTAGAGCACATCTAAGTTATATGTTAAAGAGTGAATGAGTAGATAAAATACCTCCTCAAGAATTACTAAAATTAACTGATGACCTATAGATTAATAGTTTAGCAATGCAAGCATATAGCAATCAGGAAACTTCTCAGACAAATGCAGAAGAGAAGAAAAAAAAAGAAAAATAAGGCAGAGACCACACTGTCTTGTAAGGATCTGAGGGCATATTTACAACTCAGTGAGAAATCAGAAGGCAAGATAAGGAGGGAAAAAAATTCACAGCAAAATTCTATGGATCTAGGCTTGCCTAATATCTAGTTACTTAGAAAGCAGGCAAAGACTAAGACTAATTCCTCAAAACTGCTCTTCTCCCTTGCACCGGAGAACAAACCAAGAGCAAGGACCCTCTCTAACAGGTGTAGGAATGGTTCAGAAAGACCTGTTTGTCTCTCCTTACCTTGTAAAGGAATCCCATCCTTTCTGGGATAGTTTTCTCTGAGCAGTGACAGTGGTAAAGGCGCAAGGGGAGCTGGCAATTAGAGATGTGTAAAGGGTGCAGATGACCAGCATCCTCAGAAGAAGAGGATTGTTACTTAATTTTGTTTTGTCTTTTCATAGCAATTCAAGGCAAACCTAAACTGAGCTCTCTGTTGCTGTTATTTTCATTTGCACTGATATGTTCTTCTGGATGTTACAGGCAATTCAGCTTTTTTGCCTGTCATCTAGCCTGTCTTGATGGCATGAAGATTTTGCTTTTCTTTGGCCTTTATTCAAGGATCTGTAAATTGAGGCTAAATAACTAGAACTGTTCTTGCGTATTCTAAGAGAAAGGAAAGAATTTTGAACAGTGTCCTTGGGTCTCTGCAGTTAAACTAGGCTTTGATATTGGAGATTTTCTGACTGAGAATTTTCACTGTTCTAATTCAGTATTTCAGGACACGTGAGCAGTAGAAAGGATATGTTTTGTAAGGTGTAATTTTCTCTTTTTAGCAGTGAGCTCCTCAATGCTGCTTTGATTGTGATACCTCCACATCGCCTGATTAAATCAAAGCCAGGTTAGAGCATTAGGATTAAGGACATAAATTAATTGTAATTACATCAGAGCCAGCCAAATTAGCAAGTCATCAGTAATATAAGCAATGCTAAATGGCATCTAATTCTGTATAATAATTAATTGGGTTCTTCCACCAAATAAGACCCGACACACTGGTCCTTTATCAATCCACTAAAGGCTGGTTAGCCTTGGATGCTTTTGACATGACACAATTACAAAGGTTCAAAAAAGACCCAACATGTTTTTCACCATTTTCATTTTAATCTCTGACACCCTGAATTTCGATGTTTCTCCTGTTTTTCTATTAATTAGGTCTTTCCACTCTCGGTTTTCTCTTATTCTCCATGCCTGTCATCCTGGACAGCTGATTGCTAAAATTATGCTCCCCATATATCTTGGAAAGAAAGAATCTAACAAGCTGGAAAGGGCAACCAGGAAATGACCAGTGCTGGTCCTTTGATCAGAAAGAGTATTCAGAGGAGTGCTGATTTCTGAGGCAATATCAGAGCTGGGTAAATAGAGGAAAAAAAAGAAACCTTTCTCCGGGTGGGTAAACATTAAGAAAGCAAGAAATTATTTAAAGAGACAATCTAAGGAATTCAAAATATATAACAAACATTCTTCCCCTCTTTCCCTCCTCTTGACAGTGAGATGTGTGAAAATTGGAATAAAACCTTAAGGGAAGTGGTGAGATCATCAATATATAGTCTTCTGAAACCAGACTAGAAAATAAACAATAACAGACATCCTGTAGAGTAGTCTTAAATTTGCAGGTAGCTGGGCTAGCAGATCAATAGGTCTTTTTCATTTCTAACAGCAGCAGTTCTGTTCTGCGTGTGTTCTAGAGATGCTGCTCTTGGCTTCTTACCACTGGAAGTGATTTGTTTCTGTGACAGAGGAAATGCGCTATGTAGTCTCTCAGAACTGCATGGTTGCCCTCCTGATGCTCAAAAAGCATTCCAATTACAGATCCTGCACAAAGAAAAACATATTAGCTGTTCTGAGACTTTCAATGTAGTCTGACTAACCTTTGTTCAGGGCATGACTTCAAAGGAAGCACAGCAAACCCCAAACCGCCTTTGTATTCTTCAGGTTCATTGACTTGCCAGGAAGTAGCTTGGCATTGCTCTTCACAGTGACAGAGTACTTGAACAGTGTTTGCTGTAATTCTGGGTACTACTCTACTGTAAATATTACATATCAGAGATCTTTGCAAATTATTTTCTAGTTTTATCACAGGTAAGTCGAATTCATGTGTTGCCTTTGAGATTGCAACTTTTAGTATTGGTGCACGTTTAGCATTGGATCTGAAACTCAGAATTCTATCCTTCCTGTGTGGTTTTGCTCATCAGAAGCTTAACAGAGAGGTTTTTCAATGTATCCATTTGCAAAACATATACAAAGATAGCAAGAGCTGTATAAATCCAGGTTTATATACCATTTGCTTACTCTGAACAATGCATCAGTTTTCCCTCTGACTACCTGGGTTTGGAGACAGCCATATTGTTACCCAGGGAACTCAGAACTCTGGAATGAGCTTCCTGCACCATTGCTGTCATGCTGAATATGGCAAAACTCACAGTTTCCTCCACTTGTTCGCAGAAATATTTCTCTGTTACAGAGATGATGCAAAAAATAGAGGGAAGAGGTTCTGGAATTCATGTAGCATGAATCATGTACAGTGTCTGTACCACATTTAGAGTGCATGAGTTGATACTTCTGAGAGCAGCAGACTGAGCAGATTCATGACAAGTACTGTGGATGTAGCATATTCTTCACCAGCCCTGCAAAGGCATAGCTTTTATACAGTTAGTTATTTTAGAAACAATGGAGATGGTTCCAATCATTGCTTCTAACCATTGCTTGCTTTTGTCTATCATCACTTAAGGTGAGTTTACCCTTTGTGTCTGACTGCACTGAACCAGATTAGGAAGTGCTCACACATTCTTTTCTTCCAGTTAAATAGCTAGAGAAAGAGGAAAAAATTATTGAAACTGAAATGTAATTAGGGCAGCAAATTCAGATCCAGAGAAGGACGCTTGAATATACCCTTATGTGCATTTTTGAAAGAGGTGCTGTGTCAAGAGGCTTAATGCGGTGTGCAAAGTTAACTGTCCGTATGACTTTATGGGTTGGAGACATTGTGTTTTACAGACGTAAAACTAAAGGCCAATATGCTTCTGCATGGCTCTTTATTGTCATTTGTGTGTCTAAAAGTGCCATTTAGGAAGATAAAAATGGTGAGATAAAAATGTGAGTTACACAGGGCACTATCGCTATATGTCCTTCTGCTTTTCCACAGAATATTTTCCTTATCTTTCAAAAAAGTTAACTAAGATTTGATGGGAAAAGTAAGAAGAATTGGAAAAATACTTCCTGTAATAATTTTTCTTTCGTCCAGAATCTGACATTTTCTATTTAATGTCTGTACTTAAAGCTAAAATTCCACTAGTTTTATTTTAAAATATTTCTGATGCATTTTACCTTTTTTCTCCTTTTTCTTTTAACATAACTCAGTTGTTGTGCTTTTTCTGTACTATTCCCTTATAGAAAACTCTTTTTCATGTTCACTTATACTATAGCAAGAGGGGGTACCATCGTAATGCATTTGCCTAATTGTCAAATATTCTGAATTCAGGAAAAATGGTAGCCAGAGAGAAAGCTGCTTCTATTCATTCTACATTATTTTGTGAAAGGATTGCTTGCTTCTGAATTCACCTAAGAGTATCCTGCTTTCAAAACCTGCCAGTGCTAGTTCTGCATGAAGTACAGCCAATGTTATGTGATATTTATAAATAAAATCCAGTGACATTCATAGCCCTGTAATCAATTACTTGGCCACTTGGCCAAAGATCTGTTGTACTGTAAATGTTTATACACTCAGAATGCCTCAAGGCCTGCATAATCATTTGGCATACACCATTTGGTCCACAAGTGTAGCGTAGCCTTGCTTACAAAATATGCTGATGATGACAATTGGTAGCAGAACACTGAGGTGTTCACAGGGTGAAGGAAACAAATTTAGTCCTCGGTATGGCAGAATAGGTAAGTAATGTAAGTAATGTAAGAAACTCTTAACCAAAATATTTGCTACTGAAATAGATGTTCCTATGGAAACATGTGAATAAATAGATATGGAAATAAAGCAGACACAGACACATCTGCACTGGAAAGTATATTTTTATGCATTTTAGAAAAAATCTAGAAAGGTTGATCATATTAATTGAAAAATTGGATGCCCTGTGTTAAAATATGAGACATGTTTTAGCATACATGTTCAGGAAACACAATACGAATGGGATGAAAATGTTCAGCTGAGCTGTGGAGCACCAAAGAGAGCAAAGTAAAAGAACATCATCAATAAAGAAGATTCTGTCTCTAAATCAGATTTGTTAGTGTTCCTTTGGCTTGCTAGCTGCCTCTGTTTCTAGTGTAATGCTGTCATGAGTGCTGTCTTGCAATTACTTGCAAAATGAAGAAAGGGTTTATTATGTTCAAACTATCTCTGTGTGGCAAGTTTCGAAATTTTCTGACATAAATCTCCAAAATTTAAACCAATTTCTTTCTAAAACTCTAGGTTTTTAGAACTCATCTCCTGATATTTTGTTACTTAACTAATGTTTACTGACATGTAGGGTTACCAGTTTTCCTCTCATCAATCATAAAAGAGGCAAAGTGAACAAGCTATAGATAGAAAATGGAAAGAAAATAAATGCATAAAATATATAGTGGACAGATTAAAATCTAGATGATTTATCTGGAGGTGAATTAGTAAGGTAGTCATAGACAGCTTGATCAGAAAAGCTTGCGAGTGTTCTCACAGTGAGGAACTATTCTTGCTAAAACCTATTGCAAAATGTTATTTAGGCTTTCTGGCTCTGGTCTGAAAACCCTGACCAGAGCTGGATCATTCTGTTCTGGGTAGTCAGTGGGTGGCAATGAGGCTGTGTCTATAATATGTTATTCCTCGTAGCTGGTACAGCGTACAGTCAAAGGTAGTGATGCTTAGGAAGGGTTGGTTAGGGCAGGATGTCTGTACCAAGCACGATCCTTTATGTCTGGGAATCTTCTGCACTTTTTAGGTAAGCTCTTATGCTTTTCATAAATTGGCTTAGAAGAGCAGCAACTTATTGTCCAAGAATCAAACGAAAGCAAAAGTCTCATAAACCAATTTGTTTTATACAGTTGAGAATCAGAAATTCTAACACATTATTGACTTACCTGTCTCATCTTGGGAATCCTTTGCCCTCGGGTGCCTCTTGATGGTTCAGATAAAGTAGGTAATTTAAAAAAATTTTGTTGTAATGAAAAGATATTCAGAAATTTTGAAATTGGTGTGAATTCAACTGGCTTAAAATATCATGCTCTCAAACATTAGTTCCTTCTGAACTATCTTCCTGTTAGGGCCAGGTTGGAGTTCAGTTGATCTGAAGCACAAGAACTGGTTTCAAAGACTGGTGGTGGTAGGAAGTACAGAATGTTTGATTGCTTGTTCAGGGTTTTTAACAAAATAAATAGTCCTACTAATATGACCTGGAGCATAAACTATTGAATGCAGAGGAAAAAAAATAAGGGTCTGAAATGCAAATTTTTAAAGGTACAGCATTTTCAAAGGCAGGATTTGCTGGAGGGACTTGGATTTAGTACTCTACAAACTAACTTGCAAATGACTGACATAAAGTCAAAAGCTTATATCCAGAGCCTCAAGGGGCTTCATCCACTTGAATAGTGATTTTTGACAGAAGTCTTGCTACTCAGCCCATGGGTACAATCCCTCCTCTACCACAGCCCAGATGTCTTGTTCTTCCTAGATATGTGTAATGAACATGCTGCTTCTACTAATACCTAGAACCTAATCTTTCTGAAAATGGAACTACAAGTGTCTACCTTATTGTTCACCCATTCAACATCCTCAAACTGAGTTTTTCTCTTCCTACGTATCTAACAGATTTGCTTTTTAAAAGCAGTGAACAAAGCAAACATGCACTGTTAGGAATGAATTCCAGGCAAAAGAAGGAAGTAATGTTCCCTTCCACTCAAAAACACACTGAAAGGAAGAGCTGATGGCTGTACCCTTTTATATAGCACTAAAAAAGTGGGTAAAAACTCCTAAGTAAAATTAATGAAAATAATTGGTGTACTTCTGAGCTCTGTGGAGATTGCCCATTTTCTCAGTAAGGTAAGAGAGGTTGTGGAAAAAATCTGATTTGAGTTATTTTTTCTGGGACCTAAGTAGGAGATGAGGTAGTTTACCTGACAGTAACTATGTCTTTTAACAGTGTTATCAAAAGCTAAGTGTTTCTCTGTTCATCCAGGATTTAAAGAAATCTTTGGTTTTTTGAAATGTATTTGTCACTAAGGTTAGATTAGGACTGAGGGGGTTTTAATTTTGGTGGTGTTGTTTTGTCGTGGTTTTACCACAAATTAAGTGATTTTCTAGCAAGAGATGTCCGAGAGAAGCCACAGACACACCCCAAAATGAAGAAAACACACAAATATCACAGTTTATTTCGCACGCACAGAAAACCCGAAGTGCAACAAAACAGACAAATTAAGCTTCCCAGGGCCCGTGTNCGTGGATGGGCCCTAGGGGCCGGCCTTTCCTGTGATTGGTCAAGTAGCATTGTGGGCCCCGCCCTGGGTACAACCCTGCGTGCGCGGTGGCCCACGGGAAATGCCGCAACCAGCCAGAAGCAACGCGTGGGCCGGGACTGCATAACCGGTAATGGCGGCGCCCTCAGCACCATGTGGCTCCGGCCCCAGTGCCATGTGGCCACAGTGCCATTCGGCCGCGGCCCTGGCGCCGCACAGCCGCAGTGTCATGTGGCCGCGGCCCCACGGGGTGGTCCCCCCCACCCGTGGCCCGGCCTGGAAGTGACGCCGACCCACAAGCTGGAAGTGCATACCTGGAAGTGGACGCCCCCTTGGCCCCGCGGCGACCCTGCGGCCCTGGCCCTGCGGTACCATGCGTTTGCGGGGTGGCCCCAGCCCCGGCGCAGCCCCCACGGGGCCATGCAGTTGCAGGGTGGCCCTGGCACCGGAGTGGCTCCTGCGTGCCCACGCGGGCATGGCGTGGCCCTGGTCCCCACACGGCCCACGCGTGCCCATGCCTGGCAGGGAATGGGGGGGGGAATGGGTTTATTTTCTAACACACAACATGGTTTTTTTTACATATGCATCCAAGAGAAGTAATTGTTAACTGGCTCTTAAGTGGGGTTTTATGCACTTCAGCTATTGATTTTAGTAGGTATCAGGCTTGTATGTGGTTACATCCTTTGAAAACCACACCTAGAGCCTTTAAAAACTGTCCTTCAAAATGCCAACATGACTTTAGTACAGAGGATTCTAGTTCCTGATCAAATAAATAAATATAATCCCTGGAATTTATGGCATATAACACCTTTACTAAGCACTCTATTCCTCCCTTAGTACTTTCTTTTTGTACCATGCACAAGCACTAGAATTTTATTGTGAATATTTCCTTGTCATTAGTTGCATCTGCTACTTAATAATGATTCTGCAAATCATGCAGAGCTGCATTGGTTGGTAAAAAAAAAAAAGCAGTATATGTTCAAGTTTCATGATAACTCTAATATAAATAATTAGAGCATCAAAACTTAAGGTTACTGTGGTTCAGTGTATTTTATTTGAGTGTTAAATACCTGTTGTCTTGGCAATAGAAGCCTGTTTCTTGACATCAAACTGTGCCTAGACTAGCACAAACAGCTAGTACTGGGAGGAATAACACTAGTTTCTTCTGATTCAACCTTAGGAGGCCTGGGCAAATTGCCACAGATTACATTTTAGCAAGCCAGGTGATAAAAAAGTGTTTTCTCAGGTCTGCTGTTTCTGAACTTTAGCAGTTATTGTCCTGCTCTTAACAGTGAGGTAGAAAAAGCTTGTTATTCTAACACTTTCATTTTAGATACCTTTCTTTTCATTGCCATGGAAATTATAGCTATGAACGGTACCATTGGGGGGAGGGGAATGGAAATGCATATTTCTGAGTTTCAAATGGCTCTTAAATTACACTCTTTCAAGAAATTTCTCTTTTTGGTTCAACACACATTTATTTTATATGAGCAAAGAGAGATACTACATTAATGTAAATAGTAACTATACGTAGCAAATGCTACCTAGCACTTATTCTCACTTTGAATCATCACCCATATGGTTATCTTAAAATGTTTTGTAACCCTAAGTACATTTCACATCACCTGAGATATTTAGGGTGCACTTTATAGAAGCTCAATTGAAGTGACTTGGTCAGATTTTGATAGGCAGTCAGTAGCAAAATAAAGACTAGAGTCCTCTAGTCCTCATTCCTAGATCTCTGCTCTAGCCATTAAAATCTTTACCTTGTGGCAATTTTATTTCCCAAGACAGTATATATGTGAAAACTTGAAATTCTAAGTTTTCCAAATAAATTAATAAAATCATACCAAATTCTCGTGGTGTTGGAAGGGATGGATCATGGTTTGCAGGCACTGTATTGTTGAGGTTTTCCCATTATTACTAATGCTCTCATGGGAATGGCTTGCCTCATACATATTCAGATATGCCTCAAAGAATCACAGAATTGTTTAGATTGGAAAATACCTTTAAGATTATCAAGTCCATCCATAACACTGCCAAGTACACCATTAAACCATATCTTTAGGTGCTACTTCTATACATCTTTTAAATACTTCTGGAGATGGTGATTCCACCGCTTTCCTGGGCATCCTGTTCCAATGCTTGGCAACTCTTTCAAAGAAAAAAATTTCCTTAATATCCAGTCTAAGCCTCACCAATAAAATTTGAGGATGTTTTCTTTTGTCCTATCCTTGTTACTTGGAAGACACCAACACCCACTTCACTACAGCCTCCTTTCAGGGAGTTGTAGAGGGTGATAGGGTCTGCCCTGAGCCTCCTTTTCTCCATGATAAACATTCCCAGGTCCCTGCTGCTTCTCATAAGACTTGTGCTTCAAATCCTTCCCCAGCTTTATTGCCTTTTGGACACACTTGAGTACCTCAGTGCCTGTATTGTAGTGCAGGGCCCAAAACTGAAAACAGTATTGAGTATTCCCATTGTTGAGTACAAGGGGAATTATTATTATAGTTCTGCTGGCCGTGCTATTTCTGATACAGGCCAAGAAGCCACTGGCATCCTTGGACACCTGGGTACACTTCTGGCTCATGTTCAGCCACTTGTCAAATAGCAGCCCCAGGTCCTTTTCCAGTGAGCAGCTTTCCACTCTATCCCAAGCACTGCATGGGGTTGTTTTGACCCAAGGGCAGGACCTGGCACTTGGTCTTGTAGAATCTCATACCATTGGCCTCAGCCCTGTCTAGATCCCTCTGTAGAGCCTTCCTACCCTCCAGCAGATTGACACTTCTATCCAACTTGGTGTTATCTGCAACCTGACTAAGGGTGCACTCAATCCCTTGTCCGGATTGTAGATAAAGGTATTAAACAGGGCTGGCCCCAGTACTGAGACTTGAGAAACACCACTGGTGACTGTACATCAGATGAAATATGAAAAGGAGGGAATCCCACAAAAAAATCCTTTTGGATGCATTTTTGTTTCATGGATTGTTGAAGTGAATGAAATGGGAGGGGAAGCTTTCAGATTTGGGAAAGACATTCAGGTAGTGAAAGTGCTAGGATAGCTTTCAGGAAATGTGGTGTCTGCTTCCTGCTACTGTTAACAGGAAAATTACTTCATCTGTATATGCCTCTGCTGCTAGTGTGTGAAATGGAGATAACCACTTCTTTTGTCTGTCTTGCCTGTTTTGTGTCTAAACTTACTAGGGAAGAGACACTTATGTTATGCATTTTCTGAGGAGAGACTCTTCAGTAGGATCCTAATCTCACCCAGGTTCTCTGACTGTCTCTGGTTGTGGCAAAAAAATAAAATTAAAAAAAAAAAAAAGCTCCAGATTTCTGCGGGGCTACACATTATGTCTCATAGCTGATTGTATTACTGTTGCAAGGGCAGAAACAGTCTAGTTACATTTGAAGGCTGTAAAAGAATCCTGACACATCAGATGCTTAATTTCTTTCCCTTGTGATTTTGGAGACTTCCCATTGTTTATGAAAACTAGGTTGAAACAGAGAACTACATCCAATATACAGACACACAACATTATTTTGCTCTCCAGCAAGTTTTTCCCCAGGTTAGGTACTTTTAGGAATCTCCCTCCTCCTTATGATAAGGTGCATAGCTGACATTAACATTAATGAGAACAGCATGTGCACTCAGAGGAGAGAATCCACGCCTCTGGCCATATTTAATTGCTATCAGACCAAGACTTCTTCTGCATAAGATAGGATATGCATAGAACATGGTAATGAAACTGGGAGGCAAAGGAATTGTTTAGGAAGGCGTGTATGTTGCTCTGTGGGGAAGCTCTGCAGAACTTGGAAAAGTCTGCCAACATGGAGAAAAACACAGATAGCATGCAGGAGGAAATGTCATATTTGGGGAGCACATAGGCTGTAGTGTGTCTGTAACTGATAGTTTGGATTACCTTTGTAGTATACAATCAAGACATGCCGCTGAGAATGATTAGCTGTAGAAGCAAGATGCTAACTTCTTTGTTTAAATCTCTTTTCTTTCCTGCATGAGACTTGGAGGTTGCTGTGTTGCCTCTGACTTTCCAATGACCTTGCTTTAGGTTGTAGTGAAGAGGAACAAACTGAGTGAAGGAAGATTAAAAGGCGTGTCATTATATTTCAGGGAGTGGAAATTGAGTGCTAAGAAAGTGCAGAAGTGTTTAGTGCTTGTGCACCAGCTCTATCTGTGACTTCCTTCATACACTGTTTGTTTCATGTTAGATTCCACTCTTCAGAATAAAGAAAAATTTTATATTTATCTTTTTAATTTTTCTATCAAGAAGGTACTGAGTAGCTTTCCCCAAATAAAGACTGGATATAGGAATACAATCAACAGTAAAAATTCAAGAGGCTCATTGACTTCAGGTACTGAGGGAGATGGTTTCTTTGGGAATATTCATTTGTCTAAAATATTTTTCTGGATAAAAGCCGAATGTTGAAGTAAAGAGTTAGGGACAGTTCTTCAGGATGACTGAGTTATGGGGCCTATGTTCTAAGGATGAGTGTACCCCGAGTTTCTCCTGAAGCCAGCTGAAGTTAAGCACTTTACTAGGTCAAAGGCTCGAATATTATACAGTAAAGGTGAACACAGAGAAATTAATGTAATTTGATCTAAAGCCCATTAAAGACTTCTCTCTCTCTCATTAGAAAGATTGGACTACCTCTTACTTTACAGGTATAAATCTATCATAACAGAAACATATATACCTATAAAGAAAAAACAAGAGACTTTTCAGCCGTAACAGAGTATTTTAGTCTCAGTATACTGCCCCAAGGCCTCTGTACAAACAGGAAGAGGAAGGCACAACTGTGGTCTCCCCACACAGTTGCAACTTGCAGCCACTCTGAAAGCTGTGAGCCAATGGCCATTGGTGCATTGAAACTTAGGTAGAGAAACCATTTGGAACCTGTAATTTATACTGTTTACATTCAATACATAGTTAATATATGAAGTGAAGGAAAACAAAGAAAATTTAGATCCATCCATCCATAAAATAGGTCACCAAAGGGCTGGTTTAATATAGCACTAGTAAGAGCACAGTCATGATGAGATAATTCTGGGCTGTGATCAAATTAATGTATATCGTTTCATATAAACAATGGAATTGGCTTTTAGTGGAATTTCATAAAAAACAACATTGGATCAACAAGTCAAATTCTGTAGCATTTAATGAAGTCTCTATTTAATATTAGGAATGGAAGTCTGCACATGCCTGTAGCTGATTTCTAATTAAAGAATAGAAGGTTCAGCTGAAGAGCAGTACTAAGAAACATGTATTCAATGCATTAGGAATAGCCTACTTATTTAGTGATGCATTATTATGCTTCTTTCTCTTGGATATCTCTTTAGTTTTCTGAAGTTAAATATGATACATATGGGAAATTGATTGAAGAACATTAATTGCCTTATTCATCACGTCATTAAAATTATAGGTCTTGCTTCAGACTAGCTGCAATGTCTTATTGTGTTTCTGGTACACATCATTAATAAAAGCACTTCTGCTAGTGGTATGCAAAATGTACTTTCTAAATAACTGTACAGTGATTTGGGGCTCACTTATGCAACATATTGCTACAAACTATTGTAATACCCCTGGCACTTGCTTAGACTCATTGGGCTAGTGATGGAATTAATGAGGCTGGTGCTGCTGCAGTATGCTGAGCACGCTCAGCTCCTCCGATGCTCTTTGTCTGCAGCGAGGCTCTTGTCTTTCAGAGCTGGCTGCCGCTCTGTCTCCAGGGCTGAGCCCAGGATCAGATAATGAACAGCATATCAGTGCAGCGGAGGGGGTAGGGGGTGATGGGAGAAGACTTATTATTCCTTCACTCTCAAACAAAACAAAATCATTGAACTGTCAGGGTCATTAAGGACCCTGGGGTTGTCATGGAAACGACCTTTGGGGGTTTATGGCTGTTAATGCATGAGTGACTGTCTGTATTATATGTGTGTGGAAGGGGTCACCGTTTTCTTGGTGGTTTCTAAAAAAAGCTGGATTGGATGGCTAATGTTCAGAAAGGAATCTCTGTGCTCTGTGATGTGACTAACTATTTTGAATGTAGCAGACTTTGAAGGGGGAGGCGGGAATAAAAAGCTTTACTGACAAATATTTAGACAGAAACATAATCACTCTTGAATTTTGTTTCAGTAGCAATGCAACTTTATTTCCAAGAGTTAGGAAATAAAGTCAGACTCCCTTATCTTTTTAGGATATTTAAAAAAAAAACCTGAAAGCAAATTATTTTGCTTTAGATGATTTCAGGATAGCAATGCAGAGCACTACCTAGGGAAATGACCATAAATTTTACAGCTGTTACAGCCAGAGAGAAATAATGTTAATGTACACAGCTAATAAAAATCTTCCTCATTCTCATACAGGCTTTCTGTATGACCTTGGGAACATAATTTAACTGTTGTCCTGTTCAAGTCAGTGCAAACCATCAATTGACTTCAATTTGTAATAATGTCTGCTGAAAATGGAGGACATTTGGTTTTAAGTTCGTGGGCTATAAGTACCCAGAAAGAGAAGTTATGGTAGAAGTACACCAAAAATCAATTTTGCCTCCTTTTGAACACTTTAAACTGGAAGTCAACCTGACATTTTTCTTTATCAGCCACTTTCTACTGGCTGATTAACAATTAGGTGCTTATACTTCGGTTTTCAATAGAGACTACAGCACTTGTCTCCATATGAAGAGATAAAAGGAGGGGGAGGGGGAGACAAAGAGGCAGCAAAGCAGGGATAATATTAATGATTCCATTTACAGGCAGTGAGAAAATACCAGCAGAAGCCAGCAACAGTAAAGATGATGAATATTGGTAGCAATTTCTTTTAAAATTTTATGAAACGTAATATATATTCACCTGTTTACAGTATATTGACAAAGCAGCTGGATTCTTCCCCCTCTCCCCCCCCNTCACCTTTCTTCTGTAAAGGAGGAATACTCACACTTTTGTATTGCATACATTTTTTTGCAATAGAGATCATAATATACTCAGATAATCCATCAAAAAGGCTGCATAAATATTCCTGACAGTATGGTCAATAGCAGGCTGTTAAACACAGGCACTTCATACTTTACAGCCTATCCTCTGCCCTGTTTGTGCAGCCTCAGAAGTTTCTTAGAGTGATCAGGTAGAGCAAATACAATGACGAAGTTGCTGAAGATCACAGTCTTATTAGTATTATTGGTGTGCTTGATGTATTTCAGGAATTCTGCTTTCTTGTATTTGTACTGGTTACAGCATATCTTTGTTAAATACAATAAGATAAAAGAATGTAATTGTATCACTGAACCTGATCGAGCTACAGTCAAAATAGAGGAGTTAAAAAAGGAACTGTATTTATATGTGTTGATGGGTGTGTTGAAAATATTTAATTAAATTAACAGAAAAGTGTGTTAGGAAAGAGTCTTACTAGACTGTCATTCACCAGACTCTTCAGGGAGCTCTGTATGGCAAATATATATTCCCAGCCTAAGACCAATTTCAGAAATAATTTTTTCTGTGCTATGTAGACTGAAGAATTTTGATGTCCATAAATCTCATTAGAATACTAATTTTTTTACATTTGTTGAGAGTCTCTTACTTTCCAAGAGCATTAGAAATCACTTAGAATCTAAACTCTCTCCTAACACATTTTATTTATTCTTTCTTATAAATTTGATGCTGGAAAGAAACACAGACATAAAGAGCTAGGGAAATATTCAGACAATCACAGAGAATGAAAGAGAAGATTGGAATGGACAGCCATGAATTGTCTGGCCCAAACTCCCCGCTCAAGCAGGGTCATCCTAGAGCATATTGCATAGAATTTCATCCAGACATTTTGGCTCTACCATCTCCCTGGGCAATCTGTTCCAGTGCATGGTCACCTGCAAAGTAAGAAGTTCTTCCTCATATTCAGGTGGAACTTCTGTGCATGGTTTTCTGCCCATTGCCTCTTGTCTTGTTCCTTTGTCCACTGTTCTGCAAATTTGCCAAATATTTCAATGCACTAATTTTCTGCAGCCTCCCTCTGTTCCTGCTTTTTTGGATAAATGTTGTATCTTTCAACAGTTGAGTAGTTTAGAGCATAGTATATTGAAAAACTTGTTTTGCATTTTTTCCCCTCCCAGTAATGTTTTTCACTCAGATTATAGTTCTTTTAAGAGTTTCAGTAAAGGATTCAACGACAATAAAATTTGATGAGAAATTATTTAGAACCACAGCTATCACTAATGTAAACTGGGTTAGCTCCCTCAATTTGTCCTGAACTGTGCTCATTGACACCAGTTTAGGATCCTCATTCCTATTGCACTGTAGTGGGCTGATATTGGCTGTATGCCAGGTGTGCACCAAGCCTCTCTATCACTCTCCTCCTCAGCAGAAACAAAGGGAAACAAAAGATTTGTTCTCTACTTCCCATCAGCTGACAATGTCCAGCCACTTCCCAGGAAGCATAGCTTTAGTATGCGTGGTGATTTTTCCAGAAGACAAATGTTATAAAAATTGTATGCCCCTCACCTCCTTGTTTCTCTTAGCTTATATTGTTGAGCAGACATATAGTGTGGAATATCCCATTGGTCATTTTGGGTTGGCTCTCCTGCTTATGTCTCCTCCCAGTATCCTGCCCACGCCCAGCCTATTGGTGAGGGGTAAATGCTGGAGAAACAGCCTTGCTCAGCAGTACCCAAAATACTGGTGAGTTAGAAACACCTTTCTATCTACCAATGCAGCTCAGCCCTATGATAGCTGCTGGGGGCAAAATGAACTCCGTCACAGCCAGAGCCAACATATGCACTTTTAAGGCATCCCAAGAGGAACTTAGCACAGGAGTATCATACAAACCAACCAGGATGAAAAAAGATGATATTCATTTTCTTTCTTGGTCTGGAGGGATTACTTTTGTAATTACACCAAGTTCTGAAATGCCTTTAGGTTTGTTCAGTGCCAGAGAATCTGAATTTACATCAAATGCTGCATAATTCATATGGCATGGACAGCAATTATGAGTTAATTAAGGGGTGTAATGTTTAAAAAAAGACACATTATGAAGAACATGAGGAATGTTGGAATGAAAAAAGGCACTTCAGCCCATTGAAGCTTTTTTAAAAATATTATTTTCTTTAAAATGATACTAATTGTCTTTTTAAGGACACAGGAGAACCCTAAATTCCTGTCTCTGCACAATTTCTTGTTTAAGAAGCATCTGAAACATTATTTTTTCCTGGGATAAGTGGTTCCAATGTTATAAAATTATTCCTTTCCATTTTACCCACTGTTCTAAAATGTGTGCTTGATTATGTCTCAGCAGCAACCATAATCTTAAAATCAGATATACTTCAGTTAATACAGTCCTCTTGATCCTTTCTCACCTTTCAGATTATAGGGATTAAGTACTATAAAATATCTATACTGTCATTGCATTTGTTCCTTCAGTCAACAGAGTCGTCACTTTTCTCTGTACCTTCTCACATATATAATACCTGCTTTTGTACTGCTAGCTTGAATGGTTCACTGGTAATCTGAACAGAGTTTCTGGCCTGGTTCCATGTCTTTGAATAATGAGGACATTTAGCACAGTTAAGAAAATGTTTGTGTTTTGCATTTCAAATGTTACTGTGCCGACACTAACTATAGAGGAAATCCACCTCACCTACACAAAGCCAATGTCATCAGGCTTTCAAAGAAACTTAGTAGAGGCAGGGAGATGAAATTCAAATATCCCAATCTATAAGCAGGTCACAACAGGAGTGTAACAAAGGATCTTGACATCTGTTATTTCAGTCTTGAGCCTACAAAAAAAGGTTAGGGCCACTCTGTGCTACTGGGCTGGTGTCTAGGATTCCTTCCTTAAGTTGCCTCCCTGCTGCCCCTGCCATGCCAATTTACTTACGTCTGAAATGAAGTTCCCACTTGTAGCATGCAGGATAAATGAATTCACATCTCTTGCAGATCATA
>VYZS01064201.1:18294-31648 GCA_013400695.1 Neodrepanis coruscans
AGAAAATCTAACTGTGGCCTGCCGAGAAGGTAGTGTGTTGCAAATGTCTGGAATGAAATTCGTTGCCTTTTCCAATAACTTATCAAAACATGGTATATGACAGGTATATGATTATCTCCTGCAATGCCAGAAGAGTAACATTTTGCCAGTATATCTTCTAAAAGCATTACAAATGGGTGAAGAAGCTGAGGGAATGATAAGCAACAATCTCAAATTTTCTTGATGCAAATCAGAAGAGCTGGAACATGTCAAAGAAGTTAATTTTAGCTTCATAATCTTTAAATACTGAATTATATTCAGATATATAAATATTAGAATCCTCAAAATTTATCTCAGTGCTACCAATTCCTGATAACTGCAATTTATTAACTTATCTATCACAAAATCATGGAATAACCCAGGTTAGAAGGAACCTCAAAACCTTTAATGGGAAAGGCAGCCTAAATGAGATTATCTAGTACCCTGTCCAATCATATATTTTGAAAACCTTCAGCAATGGGGACNCAATCACATCTTTACCTCTGCTTGTAGTGCCCCTGCCAATGTAGTTCAGAATTCAATTTATCTTTGTTTCTCCAACAGCACACTGCTCCCTTGTGTTCAGCTCGTTATCCCTCAAATCCCTTTCAACAAGGCTGCTCCCCAGACACATAGATTCTACTCTGTACTGGGCTCCTAGTTTATTCCAACCCAGGTAGAGGATTTTGCACTTAGTTCAATTTCATACTGTTCTTGGTAGCCACTCTTCCAGTCTGCCACTTATGTCCGTAAGACAGTTCTCCCATCTGATGTGTTTGTTCATCTCACCACTCAGATTGATGCCATCATCAGGATCCTGCTGAGCTTCGTGTTCTCAGGAGAGGTGAACTATAACAGAATAAAAAAAATTAAAATTTTTAATCTCAAAGAACTACTTGTTCTGATGTTCTTCTTATAATCAGATATATAATTTGAAATTTTTAAAATTTTAACATGCAAGTATTTGAATGAAAGTGTGACTATAGACAGATAGGTTAAATGTTTATGCTTGATGAGGATTCTAATGACACAATGCAGATTTTGGATTGGTTGATGTCATCTTATATGAAGTCTGAAAAGCCTTTTCAGATTTTTGTGCTTTAGCTATCCATATGTAAAAAAAAAGTGACAATGAATAGCTTTTACCTTTTTTTCCAACTAGCTTAATTGCACATCTTATGCAGCTGAAACTTTCCTTACAGGCATTAGCAGAATTTAGGACCATAAGCAGTGCTGCAATTTCTAAAATCTATCACACCATGACTAACAGTTTGGAGACTGTCTTTCAACAAATGGATGTATCAAAACAGCATTATTCATACTCAGATCATCGTCTTGTTTTCAGCCTTTTCTTGCTAAGGTTTTCTCCCACCACTCCCCTATTCACAAAATAAGTAATAATACATAAGTTATGTTGAAATAAAAAAATCCTGAAGGGTTTAGAAACAGCATTTCAAACATGGTCAAGATTCTCCTTAGAAACTGGCTGCTTTAAAAAGGAAATGAACCAAATAATATTTGGCCTGAATAGTCTGAATTCTGGCCTTGCTGAAGTCAAAGGCAGAACTCTCATTGATTTTAGTGGAGTGAGAATTTTATACATTGTGAATGACTTTGTGAAGTGAAAAAAAGAGTTGAGATTAGGATTTCCAAAGGTACCTAGGGAGATTAAGTACTTTTGGGGTGCCTTGAAAATCCCAGTCTAAATCAGTTCAATTTTTCCACAAATGACTCAACCACCCATATTTGAATCTAGCTTTCTGTCTCTAGTAAATCAGAGGGATTTGAACTGGTACCCTAAAGAGGAAAGATCCAACCTCCATTTAGCCATTATTTGAGTAATCTAGACTTACAATATAGAGCATAATGGTTTCTGTAATCCTTTTGTAATATCTGGAAATTAGTTACCCTGAAATTATATATTTTAATTTATTTTCAAAACATTAAAAGTGCTAGCACATGACTTCTAGATGTAATTAGTACAAGAAATAATAAACCAGACATATAATTAAGTATCCTTTCCAAAAACAGAGTACTGAGGGAAGCAGTCATTAACTAAGATTATATTACCAAAAGGGAAAACATTACTACAGTCAGTCATCATTGTGAAGAACAACACAACAAGGTTCATTCTTGTGTATATATATTTATAGTATAATGACATGAGCCATAATGGCCACACACCTGTCCTGGTTTTGGACGATATTAGGTTTATCAATGGACAAGAGACGGATAGGGAAGGCAGCAATTTATTAAAGGGTAGATATATGGGGGAATAAATGGGGGTAATTGCCCAATTATAACCAGCCTGGACTCCCTCTGACAGACAGACAGACAGACAGACAGACAGACAGACACACACACACACACACACACANCACCATCTCTTCTAATATCTGAATTTGTGGATATCTACATCTGGAGAAAAAACACAGAAGGCAATATTTACATTCCCTGCTCTATTCAACAGAAAAGTGTGTAAAAATGAGAACCTCAGAGAACAAGTGTGCAGTTTTTATTTACTGCTCAGTTTAAAAAAGTGTATTTTTAACTGATTCATTTGATATCAAACCACTTTTTCTTCTACAAGAGAAATAGCTATCTCTCATTAGAAGGCACAGATAAAATACAGAGTGGAAGAAGGTGGAAGAAGTGGTAGAGACAATGTGTGGTCAACTGAGTGCAGCTCCTATTCCCTGTCTCCCTGTGCTACTACGGGGAGTAAAGAAAGAAATGGGAAGTGAAGTTAAGCCTGGGAAGAAGGGAGGAGTGGGGGCAAGGTGTTTTAAGATTCGGTTTTATTTTCCATTATCCTACTCTAATTTAATTGGCATCTCAGTCAATCTAAGTTAAATTAAGCTTTTTGCTAGATTTTCTCTCCCCCAACCAGCTGAGGAGGGGAGTATCAGAGAGGCTTTGGGGGGCACCTGGCTTCCAGACAGAGTCAACCCAACTCAGTTAAACAAGGCATTTTCATCTCTAAAACTTCCACTTGTTCCAGGAAATCTGTTAGCGTGAGATGGCAAAACGTTTAACATTGTAGTTAAATATTACAAAAATAAACCAATTATACAGGAAATATATTATTAATCTTATTTAGCAACTGTTGAATTGATTTTAAGAATCTTTGGTCAAAATTACTCTTCCCTCAGACAAAAGAATAAAAGTACACGAATCTTGAAATGAGTGTTCATGAACACATACCCTCTGCAAATTTATCCTTGTCTGTTTGGTATGATGCACGAGTTCTGGAAAACATCCCCGCACTAGCAGCACCCTAGGATTCCAGTGATGTGAAGGTATCACAATGGCCCAGCATGAAGTCCTCACTTTCATATGCAGAATTAACTAATGCAAAATGTACTCCTATGTTCAGAGTATCCCTACATAAATTTTAAACCATTTTGGCACTACATCTTTCAAAATTTTATATCAAAATATTATTTATTAGGCCTGCTGTGTGTCATATTCCCCAAAACATAATGTGGGTAAAACTAAGAGCTACTTTTCTGTTTCTGAAATAAAGTTTGCAGCGACTGCCTTAAAATATTTTTATTATCTTGTCTGAGAATATTCTGCTTGGATTGACCAAGAGTTCATTATGAGTCTGGTAGTCTGGACTATCTGAGGATCTGGATGATACACATATATGAGGTTGCAAAAGCTGTATTTCCTTCTCTGTAGCTGAGAAAAATAGCTTTAACAAGGCTGGATGAAATACAACTGCTGAATTCTTCTCTCCCTAAATTATCAAGATCTTGTATTTCTTTTTGTTCCTATGTTTAAACAATTTGAGACTTACTAATTTTTCCCTTCCCAAATTAAATCCCACATGCAGGGCTCATCTTGGATTCTAATTATAGTGATCTGGTTAGGTTCATCTGGATTTAAGAGACAAATTATAAAGCTAGAGAGTCAGAAGATGTCAGCTGCATTTACTATTCTGCAGCACATACTGTATCTGAACTAGTGACGTAAGACTCTCTTTACAGTTGCTTGAGGAAAGTAAGAATCTGTATTCTTTTTAATGTCTGATTTAAAGTAGGATGAACTGTGCTACTGTTTCTATATTTGAATATTGCCTATCTGTCCTTCTTTTCCTAAAGACATTATTTTATGGTCCTGCAATCTTATCACAGGTGACCCCATGTGACCATATACATGTTAGAAAAACAGGCTAGACTGGGCACTGTATAAAGGGGTACATGTATGTATTCTGAGTGCAAGCATAAAGAGATGAAGCACTGATTAACAAAATCAAGGCAAATCTGTAACCAGTTATTTGAAAAATTAGGAGGGAAAAAATTACAATGTTGTGCAAAACTAAGCCTTCAGCAAAACTTTTTTACTTTTCTGTTACATGTGGTCCTGAGATAGAAACACAAAATGGTTAGGATTGGCAGGAACCTCTGCAAGTCATTTAGTCCAATCCCTCTTGCAATAGAATGCATCCCGTAGTGGGTTTTGAATGTCTCCAGAGACTCCAGGACCTGCCTCGGCAGCCTGTTCCAATGCTCTGCCACTTTCAATGTAAAGAAGCTCTTCCTTATGTTGAGGTGAAACTTCTTGTGCCTTAGTTCAGGCTGTTACTCTTTATCCTGCCATGAGCCATCACTGAAAAGAGTCTGAGACCATTCTCTTGACAGCCACTTTTGAGATATTTATAGGTATTCATGAGATCCACTATCAGTTTTCTCCTCTGAAGTCTCTAAAATCTCTCCTCATAAAAGAGATGCTCCAGATTTCCAATAATCTCTAACCCTCATCTGGATTGTCTCCAGTATTTCTTGGAATATATTTTAAGTGCAGGAAGTAATACAAGGCTGAAGGTGAGCAAATTTATTATTTTTGGAGAAGAGAAAACAGAACTGCAACAGTTGCTTCTGCATAACCTAGTTTCCAATTTTCTCTGGAGAACATTGGATACCAGAATAAAGAATGTGATTTAGGCTATGGAATTTATACTTAACTCTGTTTTGAGTGGTCCCAAAGAAAGATCTCCTGCTCATGTTTTCTTTCTAAAATCACTGCACTGCAGAACCCTAGAGCCTTTATGTTCCAGGAGGAATAAAGGGATGACATCAGAAATGCTGCTGTACATCTCTAATTGCCATCTTGCTTGGGTGTGGTGAGAGGCAACTTCTTGTAGCCATACCTAGTGCATCCCAGAGTACTGAAAGACTTGGGAATGTGTAATAATTCCTACAATATTCAACACAGCTCCTGGGAGCTGGTGAATAATATTGTCATACAAAGCTTACTAGCACCTTTTTAAGTTGTCCTTGCCAGTGATTGTGCCCTTCCCAAACTTCTGCATCTCCTGAAAAGTGATGCAAGGGAAACCATCTTTGCCCTACCCTATAAGCCTGGTAGATGGAGACTTGGAAATGCAGTATGGACTTCTCAGCAAAGTCACAAGGGCTTGAAGTACAAAGAAATTAGTTTAACTTTTTTCCATTCATAAAGTAAGATTTCCTTTAAACTGTTTGAAAAAATAAGAGTTATGTAGTTGATGTGTATGTTTCTATCTTTCCCCTTCTGCACAAATAGTTGGGGAGAATATCTCTCCAAGGTGCACACACAACTGACTCCTTCATTCAGCTCACCTAGTTTCTTTCTTCTTTAGTCACACTCCCTATACTTTCCACAGGTTAGATATGAACAAATCATTCTGATTTTAATGACATGTTGATTATGGATTTTAAGTCTCCATCCACTAGCTGAAATGTCTTTAGCATCAAATGAATGGTTTGTTTTCCCTCTTCTGTTTCTGTCATATAAAAAGAAAGGTACTGAGTGTTTTTGATCTATCACCTCAGAGCCAGACCCTCTCTGCTTCAGGTAGCATGGAACTCAGCAAATGCAAGAACTGAATATTCTGTAACTCTCTTGTGTCAGCCATTCTCACAATTTCCTTTTTCTATGTTCTTGATTTCTCTATTTGGATTTTTTGCCTTCTTGTGGGGATTCAACCACAGGTAGCAACAAATTATCCACCAACTTCCCACAGTGTGATGAGGAAAGCATCAGAAAAGCAGAAGTGGAAGCCTCATGTGTCAAGATAAGGATAGTTTTACAAGTGAAAATGCCCTATATATGCGAGCAAATCAAAATAAGGAATTAATTTACTACTTGCTGTCTATGGGCAAATTCCAAGAAAGCACAGTCTCAGCATATCTAATAGTTGCTGGAGAGGAAAAATGCCACAGCTTGAATGCCACTGCCACCCCTTTCCTCTTCATTTCCCTGAGTTTTATTGCTGACCATGATATCATATGGGATATCACTTTAGCCAACTATGTTCAATTGCGTACCCTGCCAGCTCCTTGTGCACCTCCATCCTACTTGCTAGAGGGGCCAGAGTGGAAGAATGAGAAAGCCTTGACTCTGTTCAAGCACTGTTCAACCATTGCCTTGCGTGTTACCAACAACTTTTTAGTCAAAAATCTGCTATGAAGAAATTAACTCCATCCCAGCCAGATCTAGCATACTTCCTCACAAGTGGACATCATTTCCAAAGAAAGTTCTCCTTTCAAGTCAGCTGACCATCACTTTTATGGACTAGAATTAATCACTGAAATATGTTCTCCACTTCTCTGAGGATAATAATTTTACTCACTCACTTGCTGTATTGAGTTGCCACTGCTACTACTAAAATGTGTAATCTGTATTTGAGATGATCTGAAAGTTTATTTGGAACTATGATTATCGGGGAAATGGATTTCCTAACAGATTTTGATGGAGTTATGTTTTGGACTATTTTAAGGCACTAAATCAGCATATGATTTAGCATTCTCTTCAAATGTATCCATACCTGATACATTACACACATTATAGAAAAGCCACACACATTATAGAAAAGGAAAATTGTATGTATTAAAAGCATGTACTTTCAGGAGCTGAATATGATTGCTACATATCAAGGTGGGATTACCTTCTATAGAATTCTGGTCCGAGTATAAAGAGCTTGTAGAAGAATTTTGCAAGCTGATGTTCTCTCCTACTTTTTTTTTACTGGCAAAATTATACCTGATACATCCCTTTTCCATAAACCATCCTGTTTGATTATACTGTAGTTCTCTGTTAAGCAAGTGTTTCAAGCTCTAATTAAACATCTTTATTAAATCAAGGTCACTGTCTGTAAGCACCACCTACTGTTATGAGCTGCTACTAGAGAAGGTCACAGCTGCTTCCACAACAACTTATTGTTACCCAGTTACTATTGAGTTTTTATCCCAGTCCATTCAATTCTGAGTTATCCATAGCTGTACTCATTATTGACTGAAAACCAGCTATGGATCGGTGCATTCTTTTGATTCATGAAATGTTCTTTAATTGCATTGCTGATATTAATTGGCAGTCTGTGTCAGGATCAAGGGGAGTTGAAGTTCACTATGCTTCTGATAATGCTTTAACTGGAGAAATCATCTATAAAGTTATTATCGTTTCCTGCCCATAAACCAGGGCACAAGACAACACTAAAGGGAAAAATGTGAATAAGTGATGGACAGGGAAAAATTTGCCTGCACCATGCTGATGTTCAGCAGTGCAAGTGCATAGCTCAGCAGTGTCACTTTGTGTTCGAAGATCTTGGTGCTTTTAACAAGTGTTGTTAGTTATCAGTGGAGGTCTGTAGAAGATTTACTTAAAAAAAGACAGGTTCCACTTAAGGAGCTCTAGGAACATTGTTACTTATGTTGTAGAGCTTAAAAAATTCTGGTTAATTACATTAGTACAGCAAACTCATAGATGTTGCTCCAGCAAATAGTCTATCTGACCTAATAATCAACAAATACCACATTAGATAAAAGGCTGGTTGGATAAACATCTCAAGATCATGAGACAGGCCTATGTGGTACATAGTTTGTGACACAGGCATGTTGAAGCCACTGAAATGTTGCTTTTAGAAATCTGCAGCTGAGGTAAAACCCCCTTTGTCATTTAACATGGCAGTTATTCTTGCTTCCCATATAATAAAGATAGTTTGAAAGTTTGATCTGCCTATAAGCGGCGTAACTACTTTGCCAATTGTAATTGTTATTGTCACAGCAAAATTGATTGAAATACTTTTTCCTTATTATTGTAGTATTGAATTTCCTTACAATTATAATACATGCATAGCTTAGCCTTTAAAGGGAAAATCCAGCAGATGGGACCACGAGAAAATACTGATTGACAATTACTAGGGCAAAACTGGGCTTTCTCAGTTGTCACACATCAACGTCATTTTACTAATATAATGGAATAATACTTACAAAACTCCTGCTGGAGGATTTGTCTGATCACTAGTTTATAATCAATGAACTGTTGTGCAGGAAGAAAACTAAGCTGTTCAGGAGACTAATAATGTGTAATGGAGCCTTTGATATTGCTTTAAGTATGGCCTCCTTCTGCCATGACAAGATCTAACTGAACAGTAGGAAAGACCTATTGAGCTTGGCTGAGGTTCTCATCAGAAATCTTTCAAAGTTCTCAAAATACAAAGAAAGGACTGAACAGCTTAGACACTTCTTTATTACTGGTACAGGTTCTAACGAAACTATCAAAGCACCTGGGATCAGCATAGAAGGGGCAGCAGTTATTCTATTCATGTTTTGTTAAAAAACAGGTTCTAGTCTAATCCTTTATCACTAGCAATCATTTAAAAAGGAATGGGATATAGAACCCTGCTCCATGTCAGTATACCTCACTTTTAACCTCTGCTATTTTAACCCAGGACGTGGAACAACAATCAAATTTGGAGCAATTATTTTCAACCTTTCTTTTTCAGCATTTTAAGTTGCTACTTCAGTTTGTATCAAACCTGATGGAAGGCTTGTGTGCTTGAAATTCTGCCTGTTTGGCAGCAACATCATTTTGTATAGTAAAAAAAAAAAAGTAAAAAATTACTACCTCTTCAACAGTTATAGATGCTGGAATATGATCTATGTAATTGAATTCCTCCAGATACTCTGTATCTGAGCCAAATAACCTGTGTTTCAGCTCAAGTGCCCAGTGTTTGGCTAAAACATAGCTTTCTGAAAGGCATCTGATGTTGCTCTTGAGACCACAGGAGCTCAGGAATGTTGGACTCGATGATCTTAGAGGTCTTTGACAGCCAAAATGATTCTATACATCTGTGATTTCCTTGGAGCTTGTTCCAGTGGTTTACTTCATAATTGTTAAGAAATGGTGTGCTTTATTTCTTGCTTAATTTTCTTGACTTCAGTTCTCAGCTCCTGGCTTTTGTTATGCCTCTGTTAGATTAGAGAGCCCTTGCATTTTCTCCCTGTGAAGGTACTTACATGCTGTAATCAACTCACCTCTCAATCCTTTTGATAAACTACAGAGATTGAGCTCTGTAAGTCACGGCAAGGGTTGAGAGTGTTGCTGGTATCAAGTATACAAGCCTGTGGTGGTCAAAGATTACTAATTAATGTCATTAGAAAAAGAAAATTCTTTGTGAGTGACTGAGCCTCACAAACAACTTTCAGCTGCTGAGTTCAATAATGCTGACCGAAATACCTGTAAGCCAGTTATCTATAATTATCCATATACTTATGAAGACAGAGGATGCCACTTCTTCATTTTAAACTGGGCTATACAAAGGAAGGATATTTAGTAAAAAGAACGAGAATTAGAAGCTCTACATTATTCCCTTTTTGAGATTTAAATACTTGTTTCTGTCTTAGCATTTCCTCTTCTGCTTCATTGTTTTAATGATGCCTTCTGATAAGATCAAACTGAATGACATAATTACTAGGCAGAAATTGTAGGTATCAAAGCACCTTCTTGAAATCACCTCCTCTCAGTTTCCTTGCAAGCTAGACTAACTGTAAATATATTTGTAATTGAAAGATTGTTCAGCTTTCATGATTCTGCACCTCTGAAAAAAAGTTTGGCAGCAACACATACAAGGCCATATTTACGCAGGAACAAATACACTTCTTTCACTGCTTCAATAGCAATGTGCTGTGTCTGATTTTATTTCTACAGTAATTAGCAAACTAGCCTTAAGATACCCTTCATCATGAGCAAATCCTAGAGGGATTTATTTTCAATTGTAGTCTGAAATCAAGACTGAGTTATTATTTCCCTAGGTTTTTGTTTCATAACTACCTTAAAGGAGAAACTAACCCACACATGGTCAATCTGGCAAAGTCTTTTTAATTAATGTTTTGTGGAAATACAAAGTCAGTTCTGAACTTGCGTGTTGCTTTTTTCTCTCCTCCATGTCGAATATATTCATGAAGAGTCTGCCGTATGGGAAAAAGATTAATACCAGGTCTTATTTGTTCCCTTTTTCTAATCAGCTGAGTTCACAGAGCTGAAGCATGCAATGTTATCAGACTCCTACATGGAAGATTTCTGTTTTCACCATAGTCCACTGTAATCTCCTGCCAGCAACAGGAGATTGTCAGCGTTGTCAAACCTGATAGCACCTGAAGCAGGGGAAGAAGTAGATAGAACAAAATCTAAATGAAATGGCTTCAAATTCACTTTTAACAATGTCAGTTCCTCCCCACACTTGGTATTTCATGCTTGTTTGTGACAAGGTTGGCAATAATTTTGGAAATACATACAAAGCAGAACATTTGAATGAGTGAAGGGTTTCAGAGCAGATCAAGATCTTCACACAGTTTTATTCTGTCTTCATGTGTGAAAATGGCATGAAGCAAAATGCTGAGTAAGATTACAGTTTCAAACTGTGATGATGATGTTAGTTAGGTGACTGCCCTTTGGAGTGCTAGTAAGAGGATGAGAATACTTTCTGGTTTGTTACTAAGATCTAATTCAAACCAGAATTAGGGTCAATAATAAGCTTTAGATTGTGGTGATTAATGATAAATAATTACTTTTTGTTCTCAAATGGTATGTTTGGAGAGGATGCAGATGTCATCTTATTTTTATTTTCTGCGTGAAGTAAACTGGAGGGGGACATGTGTGGGATTTTGGGAGTACATTGTGAGACAGCTTCTCACTCTCTGAGCAGGATGCAGCTGAAGTCACGGCCTGGACCTGATACTAGCATGATATTGTGAGGGTGCTTTTCTCTACAGACAAAATCTCTCTCAATGGACCAGCACTGCATCTATCCCTCTCTTAGGTGGACAACTTGACATATGGCTATCATATTTTTTGTACTCTTTTCATAAGACAGCCAGGCCAACTTAGAAAGTGCTTGCAACTTTCTGCAGTTTTGTTCTGGTATCTTGGCTAAAGTTGCAGCTGATGGACTCCCGTGGTTAAATAAGAAACTTAATTCTTCACAATTTTCTTCTATTTTTCCAAGTATGCAAGTATAACATCGTGACTGCATCATCAATAAGTTGTTTCTGTTTTTCAGTCTGCAGGGAAGTATGAGTATGTAAGCAGAATGCACTCTAAAGATACAAATGCTACACACAAGTGAAAAAAAAAGGTATATATTATCATTAAAAGAAATTTCCATGACTAGTGAAATATAATTATTCTTTTGTAACTGGTTCTATTATTTCTCAACATTTGGGATTACCTTAGTTGATGCTATAATAATTTCTATTTGAAGAAAATGTTGGGTCTTTTATGAAGCATGACACTCTGTTTCCATTCTTTGTTACAGTGTTTTGAATCTCCCTGGTTTTTCTCTAATAGTGTAAGGCCTTCTAATTCAATAAGAGACTAAAATAATTATTTTTTGCCCCCCAAAAAATCTATTCAATACACTTTCTTGATGTTTTGAGATTTCTTCTTTTATCTATCATGTTGATATTCTGCATGTAGTTTGGAATAGTCTCAGGAGTCTTTATGCCTTCAAATCACTATTGGAAATGATGGTGCTGTGTGTTCTGTTCCTAAACTAGGTTTTAGTGTATGTGTACATACACTAAGAAGAGTTCTAAGATATGATACACATGTTTAATTTTCCCTTAAAGAAAAACATTCCATGATAGTCAAGAAGACAGAGAAGGGAACTTAGAAAGAAAAAAAAAAAAAAAAAGAAAACAGAAAAAAAAAAAGAAGCTATCTTTGTGAGAAATTGTTTAACCTTGTTCTAGAAAGTATGATGCTGAATTTACTGATGTAGTAAAACACTGTTTTACTTGCATACTTGGGAATGGATGAGGGAGCAGGTTAAGAGAACAAATTGGGAGAATCATGTCTGTCTGCTTTCTTGTCTGTTTGGAGCGTACTAGTTAAAAAAGACATAGTGTTTGATCTGGAGAAGTGCTTTTCTCAGGCACCCAGATAAATAGTTTCTGACATGAACGATTTAGCAGGACAAAATTAAATGGTGAGCCCCCAGAAGAAGGAAATACATTTCATATTTTCCTTCATTTTTAGTGTAGGAAGAAAGATGAAGCTGAGCATTAAGCCAGTAGAGGCTTCTAGTGAGAAGCAGGAAAGGATTAGAAGTCAAGGGCTGTTGAGCAGCAGTGGGAAGAAAAGCATAGAAGTGCTGCAGTGGAAAGCAAGTTTTGAGTAGACACACAACTGTGACAGGGACAGGTGAAAACTGAAATCTGAGCAAGCTCCTCAGACTTCGTTACAGGTGAAATGGTCAGCCAACAAACTATGGTTTCTTCATGCACAGTCACAAGGGTTCTACAGTATCTAACTACTCTCCAGAGAAGTCTGGGCCAAAAAGGTTTAACACTGCCAAGACAGTGAAGTCCGGGTAACAATCCACTTGATTAAATTTTCCAAAAAGACTGATGTTGAAATACAGGTTTGGTTATCTTTTCTTGCATTTGTTGTCACTTGTTTACAGGATTTATAACTTCTCCCATATATCAGCCTCAGTTAAAGCCCTACCTTGCTTAATATCTGGGTTAATAAGTTCCGCATTCACTATCTTGCCTAGAAGCTGTGCACAACCTGCCAATGGGATTTGCAGGTTGCTGTTATGGGATGAAATGAGGTTTTAGCTGTTAAAACGTATCTTTTCCCAGAATTATGTTTCCCAGGGTTTTTTCTTCTTGGTGAGGGGTGGGGGTGGGGGATGGGAAGGAGGGTTGTGGTTTTTTGGGGGGGTGGTTAGGGTTTTTTGGGGGAGTGGAGAGGGGAGGGGGTGTTTCAAACCTCTGTTTTGTATTTTTAAAAGAAAAGCAAGGCAGACAGGCTCCAGACCTCGTGATGTGGTGGTGGTCCCCTAAAATGACCTAACCCTGGCTCTGGACTCCCCTGCGGGAGCGTAGCTTCTCTTGTCGGGGTGCTTATGGACTGAACTATGGTACTTCCTCCTTGACCAGGGAAAGGACATGAGGCGGTGGGATAAGAAGCCCACCTGAGTGCTGGCTGACCAGGCTGAGGTCAAACAGAAGGAAAAGACCATGAAGGTGGGTGCCACTACAATGTCGCATGGTAGGAGGAACAG
>VYZS01064204.1:0-11814 GCA_013400695.1 Neodrepanis coruscans
AAAAAAAAAAGGGGGAAAAAAGATAAAACATGCTGTGACTTCTGTGAGACCCTCTTAGCCCTCCCTTCCGCAGGATAAAATCTGCAGGATCACCAAAAACTTCAGATTACAAAGTATCTCTGAATGGTTTGGGTCAATCTCAATTTAATGTTTTGGTGGCCCCCTCTTTTCCTGATGCCAGAGTAAGACTGTTCCACTTCTATCTGACATCTGGATTAATAGCATCA
The DNA here is from genome assembly GCA_013400695.1 of Neodrepanis coruscans. NCBI lineage: Eukaryota > Metazoa > Chordata > Aves > Passeriformes > Philepittidae > Neodrepanis > Neodrepanis coruscans. Next base: position 228 of record VYZS01064204.1, read on the forward strand.
GTCATTGTCTTTACTACTTACTTTAGATAAAAGTAATGGAAAATATCCATTCTCATATCCATTTCTACTATTAGCACTCACTATCCACCAGTTGAATAAGCTTGCTAGTCTTGGATCCTAGAGGGTGTTATAGAGACCTATACAGAAAAGGAAATAGGAAAAATAATTGGAAACAAGTAGAAAACCTTCCACACAGAGAGATATTTAGGTTCTGGCCTGTATGATTGAATTTACAGCCAAAACATGGGTCCAATACTATTTAGCAAAATATGTTATTCCATCATTCAGAACAGTTTTATTAAAATTTGCACAAATATTCACTATCATTGCAGCAATAATCTTACAAGAGAATAATTTGTACATGTTGATAAAATATTTGATGAATCGAATTTTGCTCTGCTGGACAAGGCTATAATGACTAGCAATAACTCACTTTGAGAAAAGGAAAATGTGGCATTGATTTCACCTTGAACACAACATCCGCAGGAAAGATGTCTGCTGTTACACATTGGACCATAGAAAATTACGGTATTATCAATACCATGTTTCTTCTGGTTCAATTCTGGAATACCTTTCTAATTCTGACATGTGATATACTATGTCACCTCCATGTGCGGTAGACTTACTCCTTTCATCTAGCTTTCAATGTAGAGGACATGAACTCAATTTCTTCTTTTTTTTTTCAGTTTGGTAAAGGCGTTCTCCAGTTGAGCCATAATAAAAAGCAGTGGTTTGCACACTGTCATAAAAAGAAAACTGAAATTCATAAAATGTGCTGGAGTTGGTGTTCATTCTTTCTTGAAAGCAGCCAGTGCAAAAATGAAATTCACTATCTTTATATTGACTGTTGTGATATACACTATGCTCCAGTTCTTCACAGTCTAACCACCTTGAGTGATGTATGTTAATGACTTACTTTAGCAATACACCTAATATAAATCTTGCTGTCGCTGATGAAAGGAATAAAAGTTTTATTTGTTAATGAAATATGATGTAGTCTTTATGGTGCTCTATTTAAACGTCACCTCGGAGTAGATCATGTTTTTAGAAGTCAGGAGTAGCCCCAGGCCCTCCATAATTCTAATTGATGTAAATGAAGAAAATAATGAAAGCTTGTGTGTGCTGACCCTGTTATACAGGGTGGTTTCACCTCAGTTAATCGAAGAACCTTTAGAGATGTTGCAAGCATCTGGCCTGAATAGAGAGTTTTTCAGTCTCTGATACTAAACTGCCTGTGTTCAGCTGGGATACTTTGCCCAGATTTCCAGCAAAAATGCTTTGTTTTCAAATGCTGACATGTTTAAAGGAACTGCCTTGTTGAAAACAAAATTAAATCCCTCTCCCCAGGAAACATTGTCCTTGGCACTGGATAAATATGAGATGAACGGATAAATCTGAAAACTCATCACTCTGCTTGGGATGTTTGTGTTCCTGCTAAGCTGAAAGCACAGTGAAAACGTTATTTTTGTGTTTGAAATGCCAAGTACCAAGTTTGACAATATTAATAGTATGTAGAATAAAACCTAGGAATAATGCTTGCTTTTCAGTCACTATCTTTGTAAAACTGACATTTGTAAAAGATAATGCAGTTCAGAATTATAATTTATTTTTACCCTATAGTAGCTTATAATTTACCAGCATTCTTCTCGAAACACGGATACTCTGGTAGCATGTTACCTTTGTCATATCTGATACGTGTACTTTCCATAAAATGACCTTCATGCTATGCAGCCAATAATGTTTGTAAGTAAAATGTGAAGACAGATGAAGGTCTGCAACAACAAACTGGAAGGTTATGTTTATTGATTACAAGACTGAATATTTTCACAGTGATATTCCTTTCTCATAAAAATGAAGTATGCATACACTATTTTTATTTTTTTTTTTTTTTACAACTTGAAGTATTTACAGTTGTTTTAAAGAAGTGGTTATTTAATTTTTCAGTGAGTTCACAGAGTGTTCATGATCAAAACAGTAATTCTAAGAACCAGTTAGGTACAGAATAAATTAAAAAAGGAAAAAAAAAAACCAAACCTTGGGCAGAAGGTCCACCCATATGGTACTCATACAAATTTAAAAGTCTAGTTTCTTGAATACTAAACACTAGATAATGAAATTTCTATAAGCTTAACACCTTTCAAATGTGTAAACAAAGACTTGCTCTTGCAAATTGTGAAAGCTGCTTTACAACAAGAAAGGAAGAGACAGGACAGGAAAAGTACAAGGGTGTGGCAACGATTTCCAATAAGAAAAGGAGAAGAATGGCAGAATGATATTCTGACTAAAAAGCAAAGGAGCAGAGAAGCTGTTTAGTACTGAGTGTAGGTAGTTTTGTTTCTGAGGCACAATTACTTAATATCAGGAAAATTCTACAAAAAATATGTAATTTTTTTCTGAGCACTGCTCTCACAAAAGTGGGTTTCACGCTTATTTACTGAAACCTTCGTCAGGTTTTTTATTTATCTTTCTTTTTGAAGAAATTTCTGCAAATACAAGCTTGTAAAAGCTTGTAAAAGCTGAAGATCATTCAAGGTGAAAAAGCCAGATAGGCAGAAAGTAGCACTTTCATGTGCTTTCCCAGGCCTGTCAAAAGGGCCCCCGCATTAGCCTTAACGTAGCAGTACAAATCATCAGCAGAGATCAAAATATGAGGACAACCTTCCTTTCCTATTGAAACTGAAATAAAATGCAAAGCTGAGTAGGGAAGCCAAGCAAGGTTTGCAGGAAAGCCCTGCTGGGCCGAACATCCCTTTGTGCTTTTCTTTTCTGACATTTGCTTGTGCCAGTCTGGAAGAAAAAGAAGAAGACTGAACCTAATTAACCCTCATAATTCCTGTTCTCTCTCTGACTGAAGATGGACTTCCTAAAGCTGTAAGGCATTTTCTGAATAAGAGAGAGAAGGGAACTTAAGCAGAAGGAAAATATGGGCCCAGGACAAAGAATTGCAAATTTTGTGATAAAAAACAAAGCTTTTATCACACACACAGTATCACATTTTGCATTTTTCCAAGGGTTCCCTTGGATCACAAGAATTGTTACAATTGGTTTCACTATGGTCAATTTGATCAATGTAAAGTGAAGAAAAGAAAGTCATATTTGCCCAGTACTGAAACTCTTAAGTGTATTATAGGCTGAACATACTCAAGAACAAAATAAAAATTATCAGTAGCAGCCTTCTTGCTTCCACTCCCCGAATGAAAAGAAAATAAGAAAAAAAAATTCTGATATTTTTATTTTTAAATTTTGTCTTCAGAAAGCTTCTTGTTTTCTAGAAGCTGTAGGATGAACGCATGTTGGTGAAGGAATTGCATGTTATAAATACAGCACAACAGAAAAGTTCTGATTCATCCACTGACCTTTGAGTGCAATTGCCATATTAATACATGACATTAATATTGACAAAGGCCCTGGGAGGCACTTTTGATCCTGAGTGAAAGCAAGGACCATTCCCTGAGGGGAAAAGAGAATGAAAACTTGAGAAGGTGCAATGCCCAGAGATGTTGGAAGTGGAGTGGTGTGCTGGGTCAAGAGCTGCCTACAGGCAATCCGGGTCCTGACTTCTCACTCTGACCAAGGTAAGGCATAAGGAGTGAGGCAGCTTGTCCACACAGCTCTCCTTTATCTCGCAGGGACATCTTCTGACACTTCTTGTTTGGACCAAGCAAGTCACAGTAGTTAATAGTTTGTAACTGTAGTAAATGATGAAGCAAAAGGCTTCTTGGGCTTACAGTACCAGGATTCTCTCACCAGAAGAGTGTTCTATTCAAATAAATTCCATTCTTCTGTGAAGGCCAAAATTGATCCTTTTGTACTGTTTGGGTAACATGTATGAGTTGTTGTCAGGTACTCTACCTTGCATTAAGTGCATTGGTTATCACACATTTCTGTGTTTTTACAGATAATCCACATAAATATGAGGGATCTGGCTCCCGTCTTCAAAGGGTTAATCTTAATTTCTAGTCCCAGCCACTGTCACAATGGCACTTTATAATTAAGATAAGATCTATTCAAAGAAAAAAAAACAAAACTTAAAATTTTTAAACAGGAAGGAAGACACTTTTATCCTAGGCCTCTGAAGTACTCCAGATCATTAAATCATGGTTTAAACAAGATCATAATTTACTACTCTAAAGTCTTCTTTAAACAGAACTATGATTTGCATCATATTACAGGAAACTCCCACTTTTTGCTTTTTAATATAATAGAGCTGTTGTATGACAGCACTATTTTTTCCAATGAAGATTGCATAAATCTTCTTGTGTATATTGTGCATATACATGCTGCTGAATATTTTTGTCGGGAGGACTGTATGGTTCTTTCTGCCTAGGTAGGAAATATAAAGAAGAAGACACATGACAGTGTGGGAAAAATTAACTGGAAGAAGGAAAAAGATAATATAAAGAATATTAATTTACATATATAAAATATACTGATATTTTACATTAACAATATCTGCCAACTAGCATTTATGACACATCATTCTATATCAATAAAATGAAGATTTTCTTTGCAAAGGATCTGATTTGTCCAAAGAACTAAGCTTTCTCCTGTTTTTAATACATCTGGACAGAAAGATCTTTCATATTACTTTCCACACTATCCAATAACCACTTTAAAGTACTACCTTGTTTTAGGATAAATTTATGAGTAGAAAAAAATCAATACAAATTAATTACAATAATAATAGAGTCTGTTTAATTTGTGCCTATATGACTGAACACCATGGCATGTTATTGAAGAACCATAGACTTCTGTGTTTCTATGAGAATATTTCAGGGATTTCTATTTTCTCACTCCCTACAGAAATCTAACGACCATTTTTTTCAAATATGAATATATCAAATTCGCAGTTGAATTTATATGTGTTCCCTCTTATCATTGTTTTGCTGTTATCTGAGTCAAAGCATACCTCACTCTTATCCTTACTGCACTTCCCTGGAGTAAAGTGAGAGACGCAACTTTGACAGATGATATCTGGACAGCAAGTGTGCAGGACCTGTTGTGGTTATACTGGACTAGATATGTTGAAATTTTTGTACAGAGAAAACTCGATCCTTGCATCACATAATCTACAATGTTTCTATTTATGAAAACTTTGGTTTAGATTTACGGTTAGACCGATTTGCTTTTTCTTGAGTATTAAACGCAACACACTATATTGGAGGAAGTTTCCAGTCTATTTCATTGTAAGAGCAATAAATCTTGATTTAAATACTTACCATTTTTTTGAAGACCAGGTCTGCCAAATGCCTTTTTTCCTAAGACAACTTAAATATCAGGAGGTGTTAAAATGTACTTGGTTTTGATCCTACCCAGGTAAGTTCATTATAGAATTAGGAATAGAAAAATTAGCTATTAAAGGCTCTGCTATTATATACCCTGAGCAGCTTAATCACTAAATAACAGCACAGGAATGAACAATGACATCTGAATTTTTCATGATAGCAAAAAAACCATCATGATACAACCATGTGTAAAAATACTATTAAATCAAATATTATGATAGGCTAATAAGTGCAGCACAGGGAGCAGGGAAGGCAGAATGTTGTGTAATTACTGGCTTTAGTACATTTTTAGGGATTGCAAGTATGAGTTTGGATAAGTTCAAAGGTATCTTTTACTTGGAAGCTCAGCTGGCAAGAAGAGACAAGGGGCAAGATGAGCCTCTGAAGACATGGGTATAGACTGACACCCATCATTTAGATACATTGCCACCTTACCAAGTGTGTTGCCCATCACTATTACAGAGTCATGTTCCTCTTCCCTTGCTGTCTTTCCAGCTTAAAGCAGAGCTTTAACAGGAGCACTGAGAATGTGAGAGGAAGACAAGTTATTTTTTACAAAATGCTCATCATATCATTGTGGCTGTTTAATTAAAATGTTCATGATATTTATGATTGACCCAATTGATTTGGGTTAAATATTCTCTCAACCTGACCCCAGGATCAGGACTCTCAGAGGGCTGAAGGACTTTACTGACCAGCCTGCATTTTTTCCTTCCATACATTCCATAAACAGCAACGGCAAAGAGATCATCCAAAGCTTGCCACATAATCAGGTTCTCTCTTAATGACAGAGAGACTTACATTCTTATCATAGTTGGGATATAAAACTAAAAATAAAGATTTCCTGACTTGCAGTACTTACTTTTTGTCTAGTAGCTGGTGCATCATTTATGTTCAGAAATTCACACAGAATAAAATAACTGTAGTATCATATCAGGGCTCTGTTAAGCTTAATATCTATTCTTCAGTAGCTACTAGAAGATTGAAAGGTAGAGAAAATTCACCAAAATAACCCCCCTCTGCTCAATTTTAGAAAATATTTCCTCCTCACTCCTACTGATTTGCAGATATACTGAAATATTAATCTTTAACTTCATCATGATGAGAGCATGTCTACCCCTTCACATTTTTTTCATCAACAATTGATTTACCTTTTTTCACTAGGGGATTACTTAAAGCCCTTTTTTTCCTCCACAAAGATCTCTGAAGCAGCTCAATAACTCCAAAAGTAAGTTAAGTTTTGCATCTCTGGAGCAAAACATTTCCTCTCACATTGGTCCTTAACCTCTCTGAAGCCTGGCTATATAGTAAAAACACTATCAATTACCTGATATTAATTCAGTTGGTTAGAGCATGATGCTAATAATGCCAAGGTCATGTGTTTGATCCCTATATGGGCCATTCACTTAAGAGTTGGACTCAATGATCATCTTGAGTCCCTTCCAACTCAAAATATTCTGTGGAATATCTATGACACTAAAACTTACTCTTCATTTAAAGTTAGAATGATTTTTCCAGAAGCTGTTACTATGTTCATATATTTTATCCATTGGTCTAGTGATGGGAATGATTACATATCAAAACACTATGCATTTAACAAAGTAATGAAAGCTGTCTGTATCTGTATTAAATCTTATCCTTCCACTCCTCCCTTTAACCTCTCTTGAAATTCCATTAAAAATCACAAACACTAAAGCAAACAGTTTAATTAAATACTATCAGCTGAACACTAATTTTCAAGAAATCACTGTTTTATTCTTTGCACAGCAATTGCCTAATCCCCTACTGACTCTTTTATATGAATTAGCAGTTGACACGGCTACTGCTGTTCAGAGGCTTGCTAATGTTTTCTTTTGATCATACATTTTAGGATTTGTTTTCAGGTTGCATGGCTAGTATGTAATTTCTATAATTTTGGTGTCCAAAAAATAAGAAAAGACATTAATTACTTCTATTTAAGATCTCTGTATTATTTCAGAAAGTTTTACAAATCTATCTATTTCAGTTGAATTTGGCCAAATAAATCTAGTTTCATAAAATGAGTAATCAGGTACATAATAATCAGCTGCTGCAGAAGAGGACAAAAAAAAAAATCAACAAACTAGACTAGGTAGAAATTATAGATTCTAATGAAACTAATATACTCAAAATCAAGTGCAAATTCAGAATGTCAAAATAGCATGGAAAAGACTGAGAAGTGAGAAAAAGAGAAACAGAGGGGCAGGGATGATGAGGGGGCAAGGTTTGTCACTGGCTTGAGTTAAAAAGGAGTGTAGAGTTATTCCAGGGTGCCTTTGCTAATAATGACAAGATTGTTTGCTTCTCACATCTGTAGAAAAAAATGAGAGAAAAGATAGAAAAGAGGTCCTGGGATGTACCAGCTGTTGATGTTGGTCCTCCCTGCTGAGCTTAGAGCATTGTGCCCCTACCGGAAGGCATCGCAATCTGTTGGCATCTCCAGCTCTCTACTACTTCAGGACACTCAGCTGAATCTGAGACAACAATCATCTGGCTGAGTGAACAAAAATCAGTGCCTACTGTGAAAAATCAGGAATAACACACAAAGCAGATGGCTGGAGGCCTGCTCATTCCTGTTTCTGGAGGTGTTTACAGTCTTAAGTGACTAATTTTGACATGTTGTACGACTAAAGTAGTTTTTTGGTGTGACCCAATAAACTGCATATAGTGCAGTCTGGGACTACTCTAATGTGATGTCCGCAGCTCAATCCTATTACTGATCTACAGAAAGTCAATTAAAACCATGGTGAGTGAACAATCAAAGCAGAATTTCAGAATGAGAGCTTTCTCCCATAAGTAGTACTCAAAGCCAACAGTTTTGCATTTTCTTAGCTAAAATATCTTGAAAATTCATAACATCAGTCTAATATTTGTCCTTGTGGGACTAATATCAGAGCCATGGCACAGAAGAAGATGCACAGGTTTCCCAGAATAACATAACCATTCAGAAAACTGAAGTTTTCTCCATTTTTTCTAAATTAAAGTATGCAGAGCTGGAAAATGCAAGATAGTATACTCTGATGAAAATGTTAACATTCAAAAAGGGCTATTAAAAAAAAATGTTTAGGTTACTGTCTCATTTTTGCCCTCAGATCTAGAGGCTGTTGCTATTACATTGACTAAAAGATACAAAATCTAGAACTAAACCATGGAGTCAAATCCTTAGATAATTCAAGTCAATTTGGAATATAATAGACTATCATGGAGATGCTTGATTGAAAACTTACTTCATCTCAATCTGTAATTTTTATTTTTTTCTTCTCAGCAGGCTATGAAGGATATTAATCATTAGAATCTCAGATATCCAAGTTATTGAAGCTGAAAAATAAGAAAACCATTTAGCCCAGTTCATAAATATCTCCTCTGCCTGTGTCTTAAACTAATTCACAGTTTCATAATGATGATTCTGTGGGCCCTGAGTTTCAGTAAATAATCATGGCTCTAAGCAGTAAAAACTAAAAATAAAATGTATCAACAGTTTAAGATTATTCTGGAGTTGTTATACGCAGACAATCTAATAATAGTAATGGTTGAATAATATTCCTTTTTAAGTTGAAGGCTAAATAGCCTGCTTAATCTGGAAGCATTTTCAGAAGGGCTTGAATGAATATGAACAAAAAGAAAACAGCAATTGTTTTCAAGAGTCAAGATGTGGACTTACTTTCTGCACCACTGCAACAAAGGCCAATTCCTTAATATTCCTCAGCTTTTTGACTACTGGGGCATTTCCATTTTAACCAGGGCTGCACCAGTTCAGCAACATCCCAGTGGCTAGATTATTCAGGGTGAAGGTTTGGGGGTTTTATTTACCATGTACTATTCACTATTGTTTCAGATTATCTAAATGGTCTGTTGTTATAGCCCCTCCACCAAACAGAAGAGTGTATATTGAGGTCTATATTTGTCCTATCTTTAGGAAAAATTACTAGTTTTTGGAAGTGATCTTGTAAATGGTAATCTGTGAACTGTCTCAGTATCAGTACAAAATAACGGTCTGCTAAAGTGTAATAAACTGTAACACAGTGACTAATCCCCATCTGATGGCCTGTATAAACCTCTGGAGTTCACAGAGCAATGTAGATATGTTGGAAAGAGCCCAAAGGAAATCACAAAGATGGTAGGGGGAATGGAACATCTCTTCCATGAAGGCAGGATGAGAGAGTTGGGGTTGTTCAACCCGGAGAAGGCTCCAGGGAGACCTTATAGCACATTCCAGTACCTAAAGGAGATACAAGAGAGCTGGAGAAGGACCTTGTACAAGGGTCTGTAGGTAGAACAAGAGGAAATGTCTTTAAATTAAAAAGAGGGCTCATTTAGATTAGATATTAGGAAAAAACTCTTTACTATGAAGGTGATGAGACACTGGAACAAGTTGTCCAGAGAAGTTGTGTTTGCCCCATACCTTGAAGTGTTCAAGGTCAGTTTGGATGGGGCTTTGAGTAACCTGTTCTAGTGAAAATTGTCCCTGTCCATGCCAGGGTGTTGGAAATAGATGATTTTTAAAAGGCCTCTTCCAACACAAACCATTCTAATATTTTGTGATTCATTCTGTGATTCTAAAATAAAATGGATGAGTCTCCCTAAGGTCTTAAAGCAATCATCAATCAAGTGTAATGCTCACACAGACACCTTTCTTATGTTATGACATGTACTGAAGACAGAAAACAAAGTATTTATCTGTCCATGCTTGAATGAAACTTTTAATTTCATTTTGTTTGCTTTAATCCTCTCATTTTTTCTCCTTTCTCTCAATCAGCTAAAAAACCCCAAAATTTTTGTTGGGGAGTGCTCACCAGTATGTAATTATCCAAACATTACTTGTATGGGAATTTTAGGATCTCCTCACTTAAAACAATTTTTATTCTCCACATTCTTCCTTTGATCAGTAAGACAACTCTGAAGAAACTCTGTTTTCTCATTTTAGACCTCTGAAGAACAGAGCAAGAAAAAAATAACAACAGCAACAAAAAGGTCTCCTAGGTTTTTTAATTCTCATTTCTTGAGCTAAGAAGAAAGTTACTGCCTTCTGTCACTTCCAAGGTGTTTCTAATTTTCTGACTTTTGAGTAAAGTAGCTGTTGATTCATGCACTTGATTCATCTTCCCTCCACCATTTTAATCTGCCTCGTCCTGGTACTCTACACTGATCAGTAGAACTTGATTGTAACTTTCAAAAAGTTTTAGTTATCCATAAGCTGGAGATAACTTTAAATTTCCGGTGTCTTGTGTAATAAGTTCCACTACTCTAGTAAGAAATTCATATGAGGACATTTTGGAGTGATGTTGCAATCATTTATCACAGCTGCAAAGGCTCAAAAAAACCACAGGGGAGCAGGACTTTTTGCATCAGAAATTCAAAATACCAGATCCTCTCAAGTCACTATTCATATATGTACAAAGTACAAGCAGTGGAGTAAAGAAGGAATTAAAATTAACAGTGATAGATATTACCTGAGGACAATGTTGGTGCCACATCTCTTTGCAAAGCAGCAGCAATAAAAATGTGTCAATGTTCTAAAGAAAAAACTGAAATTTTTCTCACATTTTCCTGGAATGGAAAGAAGTTTTAATCCAAGTTGGCTAAGTAGGATGAATTTCCCAGGCCTGATAAGATAGTAATTTTCTCATGAGCTGCCGGGCATACTAAGAATGAAGTCCCCATCTTCCTCCAATAGGTTTATCACAACCTATTCGTTTATATGAAAACTTCAGAGTGCCTCATCTTCTGTGGGACTTTACATCCAATTATTCAGCTCAAGCTAATAACTCAACCTTATTTTATTTTTTACTGGGAAGAGAAGGGCAAAGATAAAGAGAAACTCCTAGAGTATATGAACTGAGAACAGTTGTAGGGATGATATTTTCTGGGCTTCTGCAATCCTTTGTTAGTTTAACAGCTTTTAGAGGACTTTCCAGCCTTAGGGTTTATCTAACTTCCTCTGGAGATGGAGGTGGCCAGGAATTGTTCCCAAAGAGGAGAATTAGGGATATTCGTTCCTTAAATATGCTTCATAGCTGTGTTTGATACTGCTCAATGCTTGATATTAATTATTAATTTAATGCAAAAAACTTTCCTCTACTTTGTTCAGGGAAAAAAAAAATCAACCCTGGTAGGTTTCACAATCAAAACTACAATCTTTCTCAAGCATGTAAATTAACAATTAGAACATCTCAGCAATGGAATTCTGTTAATCCCTGCACAGGAGAAAATTGGTTATCTGCCTACAGTACCAATTAACCAAACAAAAGCTGTTTAAAGCATAAAAATAGACAGAAAATGTATTA